>JABFFE010000721.1:0-21823 GCA_013623625.1 Fusarium setosum | reverse complement strand
TTCTTTATTATAGTGAAGGCAAGCTGCTGGCAGCTGCGCACTTCAGATAGTTCGTAGCCTAGTGTCGACAATAGTCGCAAATCCATGCCCTATCGTGGGTAGGTTGATCTGAGATACCGAAATATAGACTCTGTTCCGCCGAAAGATACTGTGCTCGACATGACGTGGGGAGAAAGGTAAATCATGATGAGGGTTGTGATGAAGCACCTTTGCGTCTTGGTTATGTTGGTCCTGATTTTTCTGTTCAACGGTGCTAAGAGTGCCGAGGAGAAGCCCTAGTGGTGGACAAGTCTAGCTTTTCAAAGTCCCCAACAGTCAGACCAGCCAAATTAACAAGCTCCGCCCGCTCCAGCAGCAGCCCCTAGAGCTCCCATTCGCTTCATCATCTTCGTACTTGGGTATGCTGAGGGCTCTAGAGGGCCAGTCAAGTCTTCCAATTCTGAGATGGTCTGTCAGTTGACGATACACCGTCGGATTTATCATCAGGGTGATTCCTCTTACCTTCCTTCTTGGCAGATTTACTCTCCGCCATGTCGTGCCAGATCCTCAAAACCCACAATGCGACCAATGCATCCCTGATCTGCCCCTTCATCGGAATTAAAATGGCCAGCTTGTGTCCACCAGCCCTTCCTGTCTCGTCTGCTACCTTTTCCCCTTTCGAGTCAACCCACTGATACTGGCCACCTTTCCATTTCGGCTTGATATCGAAAAGAGTGTGCTGAGTCTCTTGGCTGAAAATCTCCTCATCTGCTGCTGTCTTTCCAGGACTCAGCTTTGCCTTGAACTCGGCCTTCTGCAGCAAGGTCTTGGATACTTCGAACCTGACGTTGCCAACCATGTCAGATGCCACGGCTGTCATGTAATACGCAGGCAAGTCAGTTCGGTAATGGGCGTTTACTGGATGAACGAGATAGAAAAGATGGCTATTCTGCTGCTTGAGGGATGACAATCTTTCTCCTACTTTGGATCCGTTATAGTCGACACGTTCAAAGATGATAGATGATCCTTTTTGGGAGGTCAAACTGACATCCCGGTTCATTTGGTAGAGGGGAGTCGATGGCGCATTTTCGCAGGCTATTGTACGGTCTTGTAGCACCAATGTGATTGGTTCTAGATCGTCGTTCTGGGTGGCTGAATCCATTGTTGTCAACTTCGTGCGAGCCAACCTTAGGGCTTCGGGGATAATCCAAATAGATGAGATTGGTCACGAAGCCTAGCCAGCATGATAAAAATAAAGTTCCGCAATGCTTTCTATTTGGAAAAGTGTTCACTGATCGGGCTGCTTCACGTGACGACTGACGTAGTCCAAGAAAGACCCACGTTGGTCCAGCGTGGCTGTGTCGTGATGATCTGTTTCAAGTTGAGCATGAATCTTTCTACAGCGTAGCAGTGGCCGTTTTGCAATTGGGTCCTTGTGGGCAATTGAAGATGACAGACTCCACTCAGAACCCTTCGTAGCTATATAACGGGCTTTATCTGACGGTTCACGCAAACTCGATAGGCCTCAACCCAATCTTCTGCCGTACTCTCCGAACGAGTCAACTGTTCGTCGGCTTCTGATAGACCTCTGATTTCAATCATCGTTCTAGACAGTCTGCGCTAATATAACGTCAAGATAGACTGAAGGGGACAAATTAATGCTGGAAGGTGTGGCGACGAATAGCCGCGAATTAAAGTTTTAAGGTTATTTTTAGAGGCGATTTTCCAACGTCGTCCAGTCTCTAATGCGGCAAGCAAGATATTTTAGATCTGGTATAGCTACCGCTACCTATTAATTTTCATATCAAACAGTTCAATTAGACGAGAGTAGATCTTCTTCCGTAAGTATCCGCGCCTGTATCATGTCGGGGTTTGGAGAAATAAGCTGCGGTGTATTACGGCGTCAACGGTCACTGAACTCGGCATCAACGTGTTTTCGTCGAAGAAATTTCGCAAACGGACTCTAAATGACCAGCCGGAGACTCCCGTTTTGGCTACGGATCAATCGCTTGTCCGAACTGCCGACTCAACGGCTGTCTCGAGAAGCGGGGAACGTGCAACAGCATCGGTCGTGATTACACATCCGACATGTCCTACGGAGTACTCAACGGTGCACGGAAGATTCTTGTTCTTGACCCCGCTGATAGCCAAGCCTCTATCGCGGATCAGGCAGGTGAATAACGCGCTGATCCCTCCCCCGCCTCATGGCCAAGACCAGACCTCACTGGACAGCTCTGGTGAGCTGCCCAAACCGGCTACCATCACTCCGCTGTCAAAGAGGGATGACGACATTGATGAGCCCTATCCCGAGCTCGCAAGCTCGTAAGCTGACAGACTGGGAAGGGAAGCTGACCCGAGCAAAGCACAACATCATGATGTCTCGGCAAATTAGAGACGGCTTGACTGCGGTGTCCCCAGTGTTAGAATAGGCTTCCTTGTCGATGGCACCATGAATGATATGCATGGTAACATGGCATGGAGATATAATGCATTTAAATCCTTCAACTTCCATCCCGATGATGCCGACCGCTTTTGACCCCTCTTCAGGCAGGCTCCAGTGTATGTAATTGTAGTCTCTCGGTATCGCTTGTTCATCATGCGCGTCCAACATCTCTCGGTTCTCGCTGCCTTTGCTGCTGGTGCGTTGGCCTGCCAGCGTGACTTCAATTTGGTCGCACGACACACGCATCGCAAGCCACTTGTTAAGCGCAACGACCAATGGCCGCCGGTACTAGATGACCAGGAAACCATTCTCGTCAATTCGTTTGACAATGTGTCAATTGACGAGTGGTCCAATTACTATGGCCATCAGAACAAACTCGCCGGCTACGGCAAAGAAGCGGCTCAATGGACGGCTGATCGATGGAACGAGAACGGCATCGATGCGCACCTCAGCGAGTATCATGTGTTTCTACGATACCCTGTTAGCGCATCTTTGCACTTTACCGACGCAAAGGGCAAGGTTTCAGAGATAAATATCAAGGAGGAGGTTCTGGAAGAAGACGATGTTACAGGCTGGGATGTAATTTCTCAGCAGACATGGCTCGCCTACTCACCGAGCGGCAATGCATCAGCCGAATATGTTTATGCTGGGTAAGAAACTACCGACCCATTAGCAAGTCCAGATTGTTAACCCCGGTGGAATAGTCGCGGCTCGATCGATGACTTTGAGAGGCTTGTCAAACTCGGAGTCGATGTCAAGGGCAAGATTGCCTTGATCAAGTACGGCGGCTTGTTCCGCGGACTCAAGGTCAAGAATGCACAGGAACACGGTGCTGTTGGAGCTCTCCTGTTCGTTGACCCCGGTGATGATGGAAACATTACTGCCGCCAATGGCTACGAGGGGTACCCTGGTACGTTGAACTCGACAAGAGGAAGAATAAATGGAATATTCATCTAACTTTCCCTCAGACGGCCCAGCTCGAAATCCTAGTTCGGTGCAGAAGGGGTCGACTCTTTTCCTCTCCACCCGTCCTGGTGATCCTACAACGCCCGGCTACCCATCACACAAGGACGCACCCCGAGCGGATACCTCTGATGTGATTGCCAAGATCCCCTCTCTTCCCATCTCCTATGCTGCAGCCGAGCCTCTGCTGAAGGCTCTTGACGGCCACGGTGTCTCTGCCGAAAAGGTGAACCGTACGTCGTGGGTAGGTGGACTGGACGTGGAGTACAGGACTGGCCCTGCTCCTGGCGTTAAGGTCTCTCTGAACGTCGTCGCTCGCGACTCCATCTCTCCGATCCACGACGTGATTGGTGTTATAAACGGGACAAACTCTGACGAGACAGTTGTCATTGGCAACCATAGAGATACGTGGATGGTTGTGAGTAAACTCGCTTATTATTCATACTCAGCATTGTTTGGCAGCTAACGATTTCAGGGTGGCAATGGTGACCCTAACTCTGGCTCCGCTATTCTCGTCGAGTTTACTCGTGCCCTGAAGAAGCTCCGTGACTCCGGTTGGAAGCCCAAAAGAAACATTGTTCTTGCTTCCTGGGACGCCGAGGAGTGGGGGTTAATCGGATCTACTGAATGGGTCGAGGAACATGTCAACTGGCTTACGGAGACGGCCGTCGCATATCTGAACATCGACGTAGCCGTGTCTGGTCCCAGGCCGAACCTCGCCACCACGCCGGAACTTCATACCCTGTCAACTGAGACCTTGAAGAAGGTCATTCACCCTAACTTTGGTGGATTTAATATTTCGTTGTATGAGGCCTGGCATGAAGCATCCGGCGGTGTTGTTGAGGTCCTCGGATCTGGTTCTGATTACACTTCATTCCTTCACCGAGGCATCAGCTCCTTTGATGTCGGAAGCTCCGGTGGGCCTGATGATCCGGTTTGGCACTATCACTCCAATTACGATACCTACCACTGGATGTCGACGCTTGGCGACCCTGGGTTCCATGTGCATGCCTCGCAGGGCCAGTATCTGGCTCTTGTGGCGTACCATCTGGCCAGCGACGAGATCCTTCCCATCGACACCCAGAACTACGCCGTCGAGCTACGAGCATACTACGATGACCTCGCCGAATATGCTAAAGGACAAGGCGCCGACCTCGATCTCTCTGAGCTTGACGAAGCAATCAAGCATTTCAAGAAGAGTGCCGACGAGGTCAAGGCTCTTGAACAGCTTGCCGTGGGCCGCAACGATGACACCCTCAAGAAGGTTGTCAACCACAAGTATCGTGACTTCCAGCGTGGCTTCATCTCGCAGGGCGGTCTGCCGGACCGCGAGTTCTACAAGCACGTGGTCACGGCTCCCGGTCTCGATACTGGATACGCAGCTGTGACCTTCCCTGGCATCACTGAGGGTGTACAGTATGCCAAGGATGGTGACTTTTCTGTGGCTCAAGATTGGGTTAGCAAGACCGCTCGTGGCATTGTTGTGGCGGCAAATATTCTCAAGACATGAGGGTCTGAAATCATTCTCTTGATTGGCTCGGGGAGGGGTTGAAATGGCCAACTGAACACCTGTGGATGACTTCGATTCGAGTCAATCATTTTTGTAACGAAATTATGATGGATAATAAGGATATTTAGAGGAAGCGTTGGCGACGATATGGAGTTATGCTTGAGTTGGTAATTTGGGTTGCAAGTCA
Source organism: Fusarium setosum (assembly GCA_013623625.1). NCBI lineage: Eukaryota > Fungi > Ascomycota > Sordariomycetes > Hypocreales > Nectriaceae > Fusarium > Fusarium setosum. Next base: position 16,741 of record JABFFE010000721.1, on the reverse strand, counting down.
GAGGAAAGATTGTGATATATACTATAATTAAAGTATCTAGGAACTATATCATCTTGAGGGAAAGTGTCAGCCATGCAGCTGAGCCTCATTGCCTTATGGGTAAAGGATAAAAATAGCGCCATCTCCGACGGGCGGCTAAGACCCAGAGTTCTGATATCCGGTTAACGTTAAACCGTGTTCTTGGATGTTATAGAAGCGATCTGCCCGTGAAGGAGCAGAGAGGAAGTCAGATAGTTACCTAGTGTATGCTAATATTCACAGGTGAGACGATTCCGTGCCTTCTCTAAATTGTCGTAGCTCTTTTGGGTTTATTCAAAATGCTCGTGTGTGTGGGATTACCGTTAGTTGTCATCGATTCCATGCTCGGCCGTTTCAGAGATGGTCTATGCCAAAGAAAAGAATACGAGTCCAGGACGAGGATCTTCAGGACTATGCCGTGTCCTAGAACAGTTTCACTGAATGCCTTCTGCCTTTGGCAGCCGTCGCTCTGACTCTATTGGTATCATAACTCCACCACCCTCAGAGGGATCAGAGGAAACACAGAAGCAAAAGAACACAGTATCTACACAATATAGGCATTTCATCGGCCCAATGCCATGCAACACAATAACCTTATCTCAATAGACCTTCCAGCTGCATCAACTGCATCGCCGAAAGAGTCATCCGGCCTCCGTCAACCTTATCCATCAAAGATGGCCTTCCAAGATGACACTTTGCCATTTGGATCGAATTATAAGAGTCCTTCCTCCATGGCTGCTGCTAGCCATCACAGCCAACGACATCATCAACCACACTATCAACCACTACAATGCCTGCGGAGATCATCTACCTGCAAAGGCACCCAAAGAACATTGCCGCCGCCGAGCGATACCGCCGCGGCATCCCTATCGACAAGGACCAAGCCCACAAAGTCCTTTATCAGCATTTCAAATCAACTGCTCTGACTCTATATCTACTGGTTGGGATCCTACTGCATGCATCGTGTATTGATGTTGAAGGAATAAGCTCAACTCCACCTCGCATCCGCTCCACTTGGACATTTCAAGCTGGGTAACGTAATCACACGATCTGCAGAAGCCTAATACTGCCGACTCCAGCTCCGACTGCTAACATGACCAAACCAAAGCACGGTGAGTAAGGCCGTGGTTCCGATACTGTAGCCGACGGGATCCTCGGGAGATTCACCGGATGGATACTCAAAAGGCAGATCAGTGCATCGGGAAAATCGTATCTATATAAGCATCTTCCTATTTCATGAAGGCTCCGTGACGAATTTGGAAGGAGATGTGACTAGATTCGAGCCATGCATTATACTGTAGCTAGGAAGTTTTACCTTGATTAATGTCGGTGTGGCATTCCGGAAGCCTTGATTTTGCTGGGTCTATATCAACAAGTTGTGATATGTTAGGGTCGCGTTTCCCAAGTGCTGATTACGAAAGTTCCCTGGAAATGGCCATTTTTAGAAGGAGACTTCGAGGACGTAGCATTGAAAGGATGCTATTAGTACGGCCGACTAGCATCCCACGTTAACTACCTAGGCCACACGACACTTAGGCCCGCCCAAGGTAGTAGTCAGTGGGTGGACCCTTGCAAGTCGGAGTTTTACTCAGCTGAAGGAAAGCTGAGGGTTCTTTGATCCCATTCCCCTCGCTTGCTCTCAAGAAAACTAACTAAGCGACACCAAACTGGCTCAGTCGACTTTTAGCTTTAAGCCCTTGACGGTCACAGGGGTTGCATAATCCTTGTCGAACGTTTGCCCAATGCCGAAGCGCTCTATTTAGCTTGCCTTGCGTCATTTTCAAAGAGGGTCCCTGGATCTGCGCGCCAGTACGACTTGCCTGATCAGGATATTCGACCTTTTTGCCAAGCCCGTATGTCAATGACCTAGACACCAGGTGTGATAACGTTCATGCGTTATCTGAACATCTGATCATACTAGCTTGAAGACGGAGAGAACTACTAGAAGGGAAGGTGAAATCGGTCCGGTTTGGGACAGACAAGAAGTATCGTCTATCTATATATGAAGGCGAGAAACTGCAATATCCACAATTCCTCATCTCCTTTCCCAAGCACCTCTTCTACCACTTCTTTTGCCCTACTTGTTGCAAATCGCTAGTCTAGAACTTACAATGGAGCTGAAACTAGCCGTCGCCGCCGCACTTGCGTTGCCTTCCTTGTCCCTGGGGGCAGCACTGCCACCGTCGGCTGATACTATTACTGTACCTGCGATTGTTGGTGGGCAACTAGCTAACGCCGGTGACTTCCCTTTTATCGTCAGTCTCAGCCGCGGCGGCAGTCACTTCTGTGGTGGGACGCTGTTGAACGCCAACACCGTCCTGACTGCAGCTCATTGCTCTACTGGACAGAGCGCGTCCAACGTCCAAGTCCGCGCAGGAAGCCTCGTACGTTCATTATTCCCCCTATGATGTCTTAGGACAAGTTCCCTGTCACTTCAAATGGTGTATTAGGATTTATTACGAGTTTGAGAGTAGATCTGACTTATTGATTGTTTAGAAGCGCAACAGTGGTGGCACGGTTGTTGGGGTCTCGAGAATTACTATCCACCCTAGCCATTCCTCGAGCACTCTTGACAACGACGTCGCCATCTGGCGCCTGTCAACTTCCATCCCGACTAGCTCGAGTATTTCCTACGCCAGTTTGCCAGCGCAAGGCTCTGACCCTGCTGCTGGCTCTCTGGCAACAGTGGCAGGCTGGTAGGTGATCATTTTACCAAGAATCCTGACCCTACTAGTTATTGCCAGTAAACAGGGCTAACTTGAGATACAGGGGTGTTACTTCAGAGGGAGGCAGTACCGTACCGGTTGATCTGAGGAAGGTCACGGTCCCTATTGTCTCTCGCCAAACTTGCCGGGCTCAGTATGGCACTTCTGCTATCACCAACAACATGTTTTGTGCGGGCTTGGAAGAAGGTGGTAAGGACGCCTGCCAGGGAGACAGTGGTGGCCCCATTATCGACGCCAGCGGCACTTTGATCGGTGTTGTGTCATGGGGCGAGGGTTGTGCTGAGCCAAACCTCTCTGGAGTCTACGCTAGGGTGGGCACCTTACTCCCTTTCATCAACAGCAATCTGTAGATTTCCCAAGTGGAAGGGGTTCGCCATCAGATGTCGATACATTACCCTTAACAAGAGTTTGAGTGGATGGTGAGATGATAACGAACTGGGTCCGGTTTAGGCAAAGACTCAATCTAGGTGTGTGATTGTTAGTAGAGTTTCATATTGGTTAAACACTATCACTATCTAGCACATCAGTCTAAACAAGCTCTCTGGACAGATTACGCTCTTTAAACTGATCTGTTTGTTTCAGTCCCGCATGTGCCATTTTTCAATCATTTTTCCAAGTACTACCTTGTTAGCTTTCTCAACCTCTGGAGGCGTCGGAGCATATGGTCAATTCCACCTGACACCGCTTAAAATGGCCAGCTAGGAAGCAGGATGACGAAGATTCCGTAATATCAAAGTATTTATAAAACTAAGTGAGCTATACTGAAGGATATCGAGAAGAAGATGTAGAGTCAGGCTAATTCCCGGTGATAGATTTTAATACGTGGAGTACAGGTCTTGCACATTCAAACCTATACCTTCATAGCCTATTATTCCTCAACCATTTCCTGAACAATCACACCTTCCAGATCCTTCAATTTGTCAATGGTGCCCGCAGTGAGAGGTCTTAAGAACATCGAGTTCAGCATCAGAACAGTTGGTATGGAGCCGCAGAGCACTCACGGAGGATACGAAGTAGGAGGCAGGGCTCGATTACTTCTCCAGTGCTTTGCACCAGTGTCCTCCACAACAATACTGATGTGCAGTGCTTTAGTAAATATAGGGATCGTGGAAAGGTACAGCTCACTTACTTGATCACCGTTTGTTTGAGCTGCTGCCATTCTTCTATTCCCTTAAAAGAATAGGATACTTTCTAGCCTAGTTATTAGGACGGATTCAGACACGAGGCCTGCGTACTTGAATCATACCTTGCGGTCGGCCATACCGGAGATAGAAAGCGAAGTAGAATCGCCTGGATTAGAAGTAATGGTGGGAAGGAGTAGGGCGCAGTAAATAAAAGCGATCTGCATCGGCGGCCATAACAAGTTGTCAATCAAATGAATCCTGGCCCAGATTCAGGGGGCCCAGTCGAGGTTTATATATCTGACCACCCTGGCAGTCTGATCGAATAAGGAAGGCGCAAAACTATGTTGGTCCCAACGGATTAACCTTTCTCCCTACTCGTAAGTCCTGGAGGTGCTGGGTCAGGCCAGTGAGAGCCAAAGCCAGGACCATGATGCAGGAAACGAGGCCCTTTTTTTACAAGTTTATCGAGCAGGCGTATGTTCACATAGGGGATGATGGGTGGGTAAGTTATAGAAGGGGAAATAGATAACCCTTGTTAAACACCTTTCATAGCAAGTCAAAGCTAGAGTGACACATAGAATAAGATTCATCCCTTTAAAGCATGATCTAGGGAGACTGCGAAGAGGCCCGAGAGCATGGAATCATGGAGGCTGCTTTAGTAGGCAATCTGAAAGTAGACAAGGTATTGGCTACTCAAATTTTTCATTCTGGCTTCAAGGTGTGAAAATGTTGCATATACACAAGTGATCCGAGTCCCGGATCTCAACATGCCTTGAGGCCATTAAAGTGCGAGCCCCAAGCTCCCTGCAACCAGATATTTGTTTCCTTCACGGCATCCACCTTTTCTGCTAGAATGCCAATAGCTATCCAACAATAATCCCAAACAAGAGATAAATATGCGATCTTCTTAACAACTTGACTCTCTCTGCGTCCAATGATATAACTATCATCAACGGGCGAGCGACCAATCCAAGTATAGTTACGCTCTTGTTTCAATAGTACCCCTCAGGTTCAATGAACCGGCAGTTCATCCTATGTCGGCGTGTAAGAGACTGAAGAGGCAGAGGCCCTAATTATTTGTCAAAAGCAAGTAGAATGTGGTGCGCAAACACCAAGAAACAGCGAGTATTAAAAGCAATTCACAGCCAAGACACTGGGACTCCTGGGCAAGACGGCTTTGTAAGAGAGCTTCGTAAGAGGCTCATCTCGTGCCTGCCTGAGATCGATTGATTGTCCGAGGCTTCTAGTCTTGACGCGCGGACACATTTAGCGCAGCCACACGCGCGGTTGTGGGTGGCGATAGCGCGTGTTTTCGAGGGCTCGGAATGCCGAGATGTGCGAAGAGATTATAAATCTCATGCAAATTAATAATAAGCGCGAGTTAGTGCCGAGCCGCGATCTCACTATCGACATGGAGATCTACACGATACTATGGTCGCCTTGGTTTGGTAGAGACTGATAGCAATGTTTAAATATGCTGGAACTCTCCGTCCATGAAACTGCGACATACAAATTCACTCTTCCTTCCCAAGTCATTACTGAGTTCTGAGCATCTAGCCGATATCTCCCACCATGTCTTCTCGCATCCCTGTGGTCATATGTGGCAAGATTCCAACCCATCAAGTCGCTGTTCCGAAGGCTCTTGAGCCTGATTATGAAGGAAAGTTGTCTTGACCTTCTTGATTTCCTCCAGGTTTTAGAAATTTGGCCGCGGCAGAGTTGGAGAAGCCGAGAGTGACCTGGATCAAAAACTAACAGCTGCCCAGTTCTCGGCGTTTTCCCCAACGTTAAATCATTTGCGGAGGGTTTTACAGAATTAGTCAAAGCCGGCAAAAAACCTGCCGCCATCTTTATGGGAGGAGGCTTCGATAGGGACGAATTTGAGGCCGCATACAGCGTCGCAGGTGCTGCATCAGTCCCGTGGCTGAGGCCTTCTCGAACAAAGCCAGGCAATGAACATTTGATGACCGGTGAAGCACCTCCTGCCGAAGCCGTGGCTTCCTTGGCCCGGGGTGCCATAGATGGACACGCTGATGCTATCAAATCTGGCAAGGGCGCTGGTGAGATCTGGTACTGGTAAGATGTGATCCGGTTTTCCGAACGGTCGGATCTAGGTAGTCAGCCATATATCGAGTCACATATATGAATTCAAGTTGTGCGAAGGGTAGTCCTGAGCAGTATTTGCCTTGTCGGCCCTCCGTATAGAGTTGGGTGACGTGGGATACGACCGTAGGGCTAAGACTCATCCGATGAATCCCGGTGTATCATGGTTCACACCGCTGAGTGCCTCAAGATCCAGGCCGGGACGTCCGGGAGTTCCGGTCTACGGCTTGGTCGGAAGAGCATAACAGTTTGGAGGCTACGATGTTGGGAATTTGCAGGGGTTGTCAACCTCTCGTAGGCGAATCGCACCGAGGAGAGTCAAGAAAAGGACTGCTGCACGAGCCAGCGTCTAGGGTTGTGCTTGTCTCGCTTTCTAAAGGTTCATCATCTCGTCGAACTATTCGGCATTCAGATAATGACGTCGCCTTAACCAGCTGACAAAAATGCCCGAGCTAAACGACGCAATAAGAGAGGATTGGCCCTTGCGGAAAGGAACCGGAGTCTTATTGTAGATTTCGAGGCCACCATCGACTTTATGAGCGATAACGAATCGGGTAACAGTGTTGCCATGGTGCTGAGCTAGCTCAATCACCTAACACCGAGATTTGACTCCATACTGTATACTACTTGTGGGCGTTGATTTGCCGTTATCATCATGTATGAAATGAGAATTGTCAAACGCTAAGGAATGATTTAGAGTCTTCTTCGATATAGATAGAACGGGAGCCACGCATCTAAGCCTACATTTGTGACTATGAGAACTGGAAGAGGTTAAAGAACCTGTATAATTATTTTAAAATTCAACTCAGATCGACAGATTGCCAATTCTTCTCACAGGTGTATGATACAGAAATTCAACAAGTTTCCCTTTGTTCTTCGTCTTGACGCTATGCTGGAGAGCCTCCTTCGCGAGCCGTCACAGCTCTGTGGAGGTGGATCCATTTAATGGGCTGGCGAGAAGATGTCAAGTCAGGCCAGAGAGCGGAATGTCGAGATGATGGTCGCCAGGCGTGATAGTGCATAGGTAAGGCGCTCACGGATGCATAAATCGTCATGGGTTCAGTCAAGCGGAAATTTCAGACCCGGAAAATATAGACGTAGACTAGAATCTAAAACGAGAGAGGGAAGAAGAAACATGTACCGAAACCTAATCTTTGGACCGTTAGCTATTCTTGTGGAAGACTTCCCCTGCCGGTCCTCAAATAATATATCGATACCACTAAGATCAAAAGTGGGATCAAGGTTGCAAACTCGCCAATCACTAAGATATATATGAGAAAAAGCAAATCTTGATATCGGTTGAAGATGAACCTACCCATCCTCCTCCAGAACCATTCTGAAGGTATACGAAGCTCTCCATCTTCATTATGCGGGAATCCATCTGAGTTGACGGCGAAGAGACTTGTCATGAAAGATAGGGGGGTCTGTCACAAGCCAAGGTGAATATTACATTAGTATCTCAAATACCGCCTATCTGATTCAAGGGAACTCACAAAAATGACAGTAACCACAGTGAATGGGAGGATGATGAAATTCATCAATCGTGCGGATTCAGCTTCTTTCAGTGATGCTTGGGCTTGCATTGCCTGCGTGATGTTCCCAAGCTGCCCGGCAGCACCATAATCAGTAAAACAAGACCAGGGAATAGGATGCAAGAGTCATGGCATGGCTCGATATTGCTTGACTTACGCCTTCAAGTGTCGTCACAGCATCTTCATCCATGTTCTTAACTCGTTGTATCAGGGCTTTTAAACCAGAATCCCGAATGAAAGTCTCACGAAAATAGTCGATGTCTGGACAGTCTTCAGATGTCTTTGATTGCCGTAGCAGGAAAATCTTGATAAATTCCTCGACAACCTCCAGCTGCTGCTCAAATATCTTGTGAATGAGGCGAAGCTCGTCACGAATGTCCTTCACTCGCCAGGTACACTCGGCTGCCTCGTGAATGGCTTTGTTGGCGTGTCTAGAGCGCCAGTCCTTTTTGCCGAAATTATTGAAGAAGCTAGCTTCTTTATCAGCCTATGTAGATCTGAATATCAGTAGGAGGCTCAAGACACACGTCGTTTTTAAAAATGATTCTTTGTAGAACAACGGACCTCAGAAGCAATCTCGTTTTCGAATATATCAAGGATATGCTTGTCAAGCCCAGCCCACTTGAACTTGTCTGGAAAAGTAACTGTTTCCAGCACGATATGCTTAACAAGGTCTTCGGCGCTAGAGATCTCATGCAAGTCGCTCTGCCGAATGGTCTCTAGCAAGTCATCTGCTATTCCCATGTTTCTCCGTGATGGTATTGCTGTAAGAATAGTACCTATTCAATGGATCTTATTAGGCCAGGGATCCCAGGACAGAATGAAATGAAACACATACCGTCATGGAGCGTCCAGAGCCAAAGTTGACGAACCATCAGCCATTTCGAACTATCTTCCTGACGGATGCCCTGTATCTTAGTTGCATTACCAGGCGCCTCGCCTTCTACAACTCCCTCCAAGTGGCTTAGGAAGGGAATCGGGACTTTGTTCGGAAATCTTTCTCGCCGTTCCTCCTCATGCTGCTTCTCAACGTCCAGTCCCCGCTTCGAAAGTAATCTCGTAAATTCATACTTCGAGGTCTGCTGACCTCGCCACGCTGACATATGCTTCTGAGACCACCTGTAAATCACTTGGTTCTCCTTTGACCGCAGTGACGACAGATTCTCGGCATTATTGGCAGTCTGGTCTAGGGTCTGGGATACTTGTACTCCATCCAGCCCAGTGAAGGGGAAGTATGCCTCTTCAAGCTGTGGCATTACCTCTTGATGGCGCCTTGCTATAGACCACTGACTATATTTCGCCTCGATATCTAAGAACGGGATCTGAAAAGAAGTTAATTGGCACTGTACTTGTAAGTGAAACTTGTAGACATACTACAAGAGACTACATTACTCCTGTTTCTGCAGATTCGATTTTGTCACTATCAGCATTCTTGGACGATTCTGTCGGATCTTTTCCCATCATCTGCTGTCTTATCAGTACAGTATACTTTTGAAACACTCTGGACAAAGCAATAGAGATAGTTTAGATCTTGAAGAGAGAATGCCAACTCACCCGAGCATGGGGTATCCTGACTCTAGAACCGTTTTCATTCGTCTCGCGTACTCTGATGTTGCTTTGGAAGAATTGCCATATTTTGGGGTCGCTCTTGGTGCCTGTCGAACTTCTGGCATTGTCTGTGATGAAATCCTGAATTACAAAAGTTTGTGAGCAAAACAAAACGGTACAGGTGTTTCATAGACCACATACTATGATCCATGTGATCTGGAGAAATATGTCAGCAGATTCATTTCTGGTGGACTACCGCTGGGTAAGATCTCACATTGTTCGCAGGAAAGTTCACCCATCTCCATGTAGCTTTCTGGGGCTTGGCTCTCATATCCATCTCAGGCAGGTCAGTGTGATCCCAGCGATGTTGAAAGTCTTTCCAGGCAGATTCAGATTCCGCCTCACATTCGTCAAGAAACGTAACCCCATCCTCTCGTGAACGAGTCGGGTATAGAACGCCGGATACGTTCCGATCCGTCGCGACCCAATATACGGAAGTGTTACCATTGTCGTCGGGTTCTAAACCATTCCGTTGGTACCTACAGTAGACTGGGATTTTTTTGGCAGATAGCCATTCTTCTTTCGTTGGGGTAGTTCCCGCGGCTCTGCCGGAATTTCATCGGCTTTTTGCGCTTTGTTACGCCTGTTGGGGATGGTGTGAGCACCTTTCCAAAAATTTCGTCGTGTCCCAGAGTCTCCAAGAACACCCCCTTAAGAATCTTCCTATCAAGATTCAAAGTTTCCAGATTGGCCCGGTTATCGACCAACATCTGGATCACTGTATGATCCAGTAATTTGCAAGCAATGTGTAGAGGTGAGTTTCCTAGAAATAGCATTAGAATATGTCCTAGTAAGAAGAAACCAACTTAACGTTGAGGTAAGAGGATAGAATAGAATATATGGCAGATCAGCTTACATACCTTCCACATCTTTGGTATTCACCTCTGCTCCGGCCAAGAGAAGACGATGCAGGAGGGGAATGATGGACTCAGAAGCGAAATTCAGCTTCTTTCGTCCGAAGACCAGGAAGAGTAGCAGGTGAAGAGGAGTCATACAAATATGATCCAATGCGTCAATGTTCGCACCATGTTCAGACAATAAGTCAAACGTTTCGAGGATGCTGGTCCGTTCTTTAGAATCGCTGGACGCAACATATTTCGAAATTAACTCGTGTAATGGGGTCCTAGAAGAAAAGTCTCCAACATCGATGTATATAGACGGCGACGTAGATGAGCTCTTTTTGAGGATGTCAGACACAAGATCCCATTTGCCTATCCGCACAGCGTGATGTAGGACTGTTTCTTCATGCCAGTGATTCCGGATGTGAAGTCTTGAGTTGTGATTCGTGAGAAGGAAATCTACATCCGAACTATGGTCACGGTCGATGGCAATCCATAGAATCGAAACTCTGGGTGGTGAGTGGCCCAAAATGCTATAAATGCCCAGTTGCTTCCGTTCTTTTTCCGTTGGCACTCGATGCATATTTGCCAATTGATCCGTGATGTCTTCAATGCGGGCTTGCACCGCCATTTCACGTTCTGAATCACCAACGTAGACCTGTTCATCATAGAGAACAGCCTCGACGGCTTCTTGAAATTTAGTTTTGGGGCGCAAGGACGAGGAGCTAGCCTCTGTGCTGCTCAGTGAGGTGTCATTGCTAGATGCCGGGGACTCTTTTGTGAAACCTTCGAGGATTTTTGTAACTTCGCCATCGCCACCAAAGATAGCTGCGTGCCAGATCTCGCCCTCTTTGTCGGAAACGAGCTTAGACAAGACAGCCTTATGCCACCATGGCAGGACAAAACACATCCACCGGATTTTGAGGTTGAAGAAGAGCTCTGTCCCTGAAAACATGTTTCCGTTTCATAAAGAAGACAATACAGTAGTTCAAGGAAATGAGCTGTGGAAAGACACGGTGTTCTTTGTTGTTGTTGTAAAGGCGAGCCGCTCTTGACAGAGCAGCTAAGCAACTCAGATAGAAGGAAATAAGATCTTGTATTTATTTCCAAGCGTGATTCCGCCTCACGCCCCTCTGCGAATTGGAAAATCAGCATGCATCGGCATGGAACCAAAAATAAAGTGATGGATGGAGGCACTTGCAGCCGATTTGACCTATCATTTTTGGTTGGCAGCTGCTGATCGACACTTGCACATTTACCCCATTGGTTTATGTAAGTTAAGTCATGGGAAGGAGTAATCACAATCGTCTGATTTGTGCAATAGGCGGTCGGTCGAATCATTCTATGGACGATGCCGGCATACTATGTATTGTTAGGCTTTGGGCATGAATTAGGGGAATCGTAATGATCTTGCTTTCCTCGCTTGTTTAATACGTCGGGCCATTAGAAGCTCTGCTGGACAAGAAACAAGTTTCCCCCCTATGAACTTAATTCTCGAGCCGTGCCGTGCCGTGCAAGGGTTTTCGTAAGCTGTAGTGTAAAGATGGGGCCGAGACGCGGTCAGCAGTGTGACTGGCGCTGATCGTGCGCTGAATTCAGCCACTCAATCACGAATACGAGGACTATGGAGTGAAAGATGCTTGTCGTGCTGCATATTTCTTTTTTATTTGCTCATTCTGTCTCACAAGCCCGCTGTGGCGTACTAGAATCGAGATCATTGACTGTGTTTTGCGAGGCATATTGGCGGGCCTCAAAATCAACTCAGCTGCCGTTGCTACTCGTCAGCTTACTGGCTCGTTGAGGGGATGACTTCAGCCCAAGTTCCTCTTGTTATCGGGATATCAGAAGATCCAACAGTTCGAACCCGTCTGACCTTTCATTAGTATTATAACTCTGCCGCCTTCAGATGGATCAGAGGAAGCGCAAGAGCAAAAGAACACAGTTTCTTCACACAAACAGGCATTTAATCGGCCCAATTCCATGATTTCCATGATCTTCCACACAGAACCAGGTATTTGAAAAGACACTTGTTTGCACGTTCCATAGATTTAGCTATATTTTACATTTCAATCATGCCACCCAAGGCACTTCTTTGCATCACTTGACGTGAGACTTAACATGGGACATTTACTACAGACCCCCTGATCCCCTGCTAACACAAACCCAGTGCGGCCGGTTTATTATCTTCGGAAACCGAACCGTCACACACCGGATTCTAATAGCCCATCAGCACCGTCTACCTTATTCCACATTAACTATAAATCCGCTGTGCCCTATGTAATCTCGACCTCTAGCTCGTATAATGCTTGTATAGGTCAGAACGTTCAGCTCTATCGGTGACTTGATTAAGAGCGGCATTCCTCGAGGCACCAACCGACAGCGCAAGCGATGGAGTTTGTCAGAGCTCCCTCTATCTGTAACGCGCGGCTGCCGGCAGCTTGCCTTCACTACAACAAAGAACCCAGCATCTTTCCACATCTCTAGCATCATAGGCCCCGATCCTAACACTTTGGCCAATTCTATCTAAGGATAAGTCAAAACTCAGTTCTGGTTCATCCCAAAAGGTTCGCTAGCAATATCTTGCCATCTACATAAATGATGCCCAATTCATTTCAGGTTATGAACTATTAGCTTAGAAGAAAAAGTCTTATTAAGACCTCATATAATCTGTTATTAGATTTATGAGCCTTCACCTTCTCGTGCTCCCTAGTTTTCCTAGAATCCCTGCGAAAATAAATACTACACTTGCCCCAAGGAAAAAAGCCAAATTGAATCCATCTCGGACTGATAATAATACCAATACACTGCCAATAACGATAAGCACTACTGGAGCAGCAGCGACTACTGCTTCAGCGGCAGCGATTGCTGCATCGGCGGCGGCGATTGCTGCTCTCGTCGGTATTCGAATGAGAGGGCTGTCGTTCTCCCAAGGTGGAGTTCGGCTGTCGACACCATGACCAAGCAGCGGGGCTTCGGGATTTCCTTCGACATTGATAACGGCAGTATTTTCTTCCATCTGGATCTTCCGGGCGAGTATACCGTCTCCAGGCTGCTCGCACCTCGCTTGCGGCCAGACAGCTATCTACCAATGCAATTTAGTGTCCGGCGCTAGAAAATATGGATCGGATTTACTCACATGGGTGCTGTAGGATCCGTATGTGGATACACTGAGTCAATATGAAGTGAGACTTGGACTCCTCTCAACCACCCTTCCTGCTTGCTACTATTGAGATGTTTCGATGGTATTTTTTTTTTCTAAAGAGGAGAGAAATGAGGCAACCGAGTTTGATTGGGCGCCGGCCTCGTCACATGATATGCGGGCTTGACGTATCAACTTCTGCCACCTGATCTTTTTTACAGCCTGATTTCATTTTGATAAAGGTACAATTCAGTCTCTGCTCAACAACCTGCCTATCTACTCAAGCCACTCTCATCTCCCGGCTGGGCCGTACTGCGTCGAACATGGCCGAAGCCATTGGCCTCGCGGCAAGCATCTTGACCTTGATCGAGTTTTCCGCCGCAATCATCTCTACCGCGCGGTCGATCCATGCAGCCGTGGATGGCAAGCCTCTGGAAATTCAGGAACTACTTGCGGAATCGCACCATATGCGCGACTTGAATCAACAAATGTTGGACCTAAAAGCAAAAAGGAGGCTTTCTCGAGCTGAACAGCGAATCATAAACACGGGCCAAGACTCCGATAAAACAGTCAAGGATATAGAAACCTTGGTCACCAAAGTGTCGATTCGACCAGATGCCAAATTTAAGCGGATCCGCGCGGGATGTGGACTGTTCTTCTCGCAGTCCGACCTCAAAACCATCCAGGCCCGTCTGAAAGATCACAATAAAGCGATCAAGGAAAGTGTCAGGGAATTACTAGCTGGGTAAAATACACTTTTCGTTCTTCTTTGTTTTCTTCGTCTCAGACTCCATGTAATACCCCACTGGCTACTATTTCTGTTGTTCTTTGCCTTGCCTATTACTCTCGGCCGGTTTCTGACCCGAGCCTATGCTAGCATCTCTTAATAAAGGAACCTTAATCTAATAACTGTTCTTTTAGTGACCGCCACTCCGAGCTTATGGAAGAGCTGTACTATATCCGCCAGCAACATTCAGAATATTGCATCAACCATCAAACAAATTTTGACACTATTCAGCAACATATTTCATATTTGGTAGACCAGACGACAGATGAGTTTCATATTGTTAGCGGGCAGGTAACAAGTCTTCGAACCAAGCTTGAGAGCCTCGAGAACGAAAGAAAGACATGCACGAAGCAGGTCGAAGTTCTAAAAAGCCTACACTTTCGTGAAATCCGGAAGCGATGGGATAAGATTGATGATGCTGCTGCTTGTACCCTCTCTTGGCTACATGATCCGAGCAAGACATCTTTCTTACACTGGCTGGAATCGGATATTCATGATATATACTGTATCAGTGGCTTGGTAAGTTACCTAGAACAAGAATATCTTACAGGCATATACTAAATATTCCCTTTAACTAGCCTGGCAGTGGGAAATCGACGTTGATGAAATTTGCGTTTGATCACCGCGAGACGAAAGCGAGGCTCAAAACATGGGCAGGATCCCAGTCCCTTTGCCGGGCAAGTTTCTTTTTCTGGAACCAAGGGTTTGATCTGCAAAAGTCCCAGGTAGGGCTGTTACAGTCACTTCTCTACCAGATCCTCCGACAGGTCCCTAGCCTTATGTCTCTCGTTCCTACTGACCGGCTCGACCATGAGCCGTGGGAATTGAACGAGCTGATCTCTCTTTTCAATCGAATCATGCAAGAGACGGTTCTTTCCACCAAATTTTGCTTCTTCATCGATGGGCTAGATGAATACGACGGCAGCGAAGAAGTCATTGCTAAGCTAATCAAACTAATCTCCGAGTCCCGCCATATCAAGCTCTGCGCATCTAGTCGACCTCGAAAGTTCTTTGAGAAGAATCTTTGGTCAGACAAGTATACTCTCACAATGCAAAGACTCACGATGGGCGACATGCGACGCTATGTAGACGAGACACTTCGCCAGCATCAAGAGTTCAATGAACTTGAGGCCAGTGATACATCATGCACCGAACTAATCGATAAAATTGCTATAGATGCAAGAGGAGTCTGGCTCTGGGTACATCTAGTTACAAGGGACCTCTTGCGTGCAGTGAAGGGCAATGAAGACATGCACAAACTTCGAGATATTATCCATGCCTTCCCTAAGGATCTAGAGACATACTTCAAGAACATCATCGACCGAGTCGATAATCTATACCGCAAGGAGATGGCCAGGTCATTTCTCATCACGATATTTGAGGTCCAACCGTTACCACTCTACGCATTCTATCTTCTAGACAAGGAGAGTGCAGATGAGAACTACGCATTAGAGGCCGAACCTTCCGAACTGTCAATCGACGAGGTGATTGAGGTTGGCTCAAAGTGGAAAGACAAGATTCACAACCGGTGCAGCGACCTCCTTGTTGTTGATGATGGTGAACATCCGGTCTTCCTGATGCAACCCGTCGACTTTCTTCACCGGACCGTTCGAGACTTCCTCAGAGACCAGTATCATCGCCAGTTACAAGATGTGCTGGAAGCCCCATCTCTCCCACGGTTTATCCCGCCTATATCTCTTTGCCGCATCATGCTCTTTTTCCTAAAGAAGCAACCCCGGAAGGCCCTCAATACTGCGAAGCATTACAATCGTATGATCGGGCTAGTTGACGAACTCCTCTACTATGCACGGGAAGCCGAGAAGCACGAGGCGTTTCAGGATATGCTCGGGTCCCCAGTTGCGGAGATACTCAACCAAGTCGACGAGGTAAACACAAAACTCATGAAGGGGATAATGAGTAATCATTGGACTCATGCGAGGG
Source organism: Fusarium setosum (assembly GCA_013623625.1). Classification (NCBI taxonomy): domain Eukaryota; kingdom Fungi; phylum Ascomycota; class Sordariomycetes; order Hypocreales; family Nectriaceae; genus Fusarium; species Fusarium setosum. The sequence continues at coordinate 924 of JABFFE010000721.1, read as the reverse complement.
ATCCACCACGGTCTCGAGGGCTGGACGAGTACATTGAAGGCTACTATTGCAGTTGGCTAGCCCTCACAATCCAAGCACGCCTTGTCAAGTACGTAAAAGGGACACTAGAGGGAAGACGGGGCCTACCACATAAGGCAGGTCGGCCATTGCTTGACTACGCACTTCGGCCCCGCCGAGTGATGCCGATTCAGGTTCCGTATCACTCACAACGAGACGAACCCAACATTGATCAGGAAATGGTCGAGTTGCTCCTGAACTATGGGGCAAAACCCAATCAGATGGTTTATTCCCATCAGGACCGGACTGTGTGGGCCTTGTTTGTGATTTCTTGCTGGGAGTCGGTCAATCTTGGCGAAGCCACCTACACTTCTAAGCAGGAATGGTTTCAGGTCAGTCAACTGCTAATTGATCATGGGGCAAGGCGGGACTGCTTTAGCCGAGTTGGTGAATTGCAGCTGGGCAGCATCGAGAGTGTCCTAGAGACGATTTTTGGCACAGCTCAAGCTTCCAACCTTTTGCAACGGATGGATGCAAAACAACGGGAGGCACAGGGGATTTGTTTATTACAATAGAGACGCGTTACTTCAGAGTTATGGTACCAATCAATACGGCTCTAAGTTCTTCCAGGGATACTATGCTGGCTGCATCAACGTTGCATAGCCCTTTGAGTTTCGAGCCTGTCGTAACCGACATAATGGTGAGCTGATGTTCTCTGTCTCCACTGTTGGTATTATAACTCCACCACCCTCAGAGGGATCAAAGGAAACACATCAGCAAAAAAACATAGTATCTATATAATATAGGCATTTTATCGGCCTAATACTATATAATATAATAACCTTATCTTAATAGACCTTCTAGCTATATCACTAAAAGAGTTATTTAGCTTCTATTAACCTTATTAAAGATAGCCTTCTAAGATAA
>JABFFE010000719.1:0-61383 GCA_013623625.1 Fusarium setosum | reverse complement strand
GGTATAGACGTATCCTTCATTGGAGAGATCGGCGTGGTAAAAAGACATGGTGGTTGTGGGGGAGGGGGCTGGGAGGGGGATAGGGATTCAATGATGAAGAAAGAGAGTGTTCAACAATGACGAGCACTGAGTGCAAAGCTATCCAATATAATATATCGCAGAATTTCCGCTAAGCTTTGTGGACTACTGCAAGAGGCAATAACTACAACCACCCCGCAAGACTCTCCTGCCTCTAAGTTCCTTACTCCAGATTTGCAATCTCCAGCGTGCGGGCAACGAGGAGAGGGGTTCCGGGACGCATTTCCCCCGCAACTGTGTCCGGCGCCACCGAGTTTGTTCTATTTCCAGATAGGGTAAAGTTTCCCCACAGCGACCCCTCTGGCTGTCTTGCCCCTTTGAGAAGGGCTGCCAGCCTACCAAATACCAGGTATGCAGTAGCGTTTTTTGGCTCAATGAAACTCAGGTATAACTTGGATATGCATTTCCCTGGACCTTGAGCAAAACGATACCTTTCCTCCTCTTCTCTTCCATAATCTTTCCCTCGCTTCTGGTACCATCACTTCACCATGCCGCCAATTGCCTTCTCGCAGACTCCCGGGCCGTTAGGAGACCTCTTCCAAGCCTCTGGATCTTCCCACAGTGCCAAGATTCCATTATCCGGCGCCTTTCTGGTGGTGACTTCAGGCCAACCAGGATTCAATCTAGAAACTGGCCAACTTGTTACTGAGTCTATTGAGAAGGAGATTGATGCCTGCTTTGATTGCGTCGAGGCTGCTTTAAAGGCCGCGGGCGTTAAAACCGGTCTGGCTGCAGTGCATAAATTTACTTGCTTTCTTCTCGATGTCCGACTAGACCCTCTATTGATGGAGGTGTGGAGGCGGAGGGTGCCGGGACATCGGCCAACTTGGGTAACAGTTGGGGTGGCTCAACTGGCCGTCTCAGGGATGCATATCGAACTACAAGCAGAAGCCCTGGTGCTTGATTAGTTGAGTCGACTTTCATCAGACTCTGGGCGAGGGCCAAATCGACGAACGAAGGCACTGACGTCGTGATGAGTCACTTTGTCTCCCTGTGAAATTCCTCCATCAGCTCGAGTCTAGGGTAACTTGCGGCGAATAGAAGCTGGTTGAATGATTTTCCAGTTGAGGGGGTGGTGTCTAGCTAAAAAGGAGACAATCAATACTTTAGGCAGAAGTCTTAAATAGTACTTGTTTACGCTCCAATTGAGATGTCAGACCACTAATCTTCTGGAAGTCGTTAACTCTTGCTCGCTATAGGGATACCTATATTTAAAGCTTATTTATTGGTGGGTGCTCATGGGATGACTGAAGCCTTATCGATAAGCCTAATCCTGCACTCCGAGGTTTAGCCATCCTACCTAATTGGCCAACTCGCTATCAGGCAGCGACATTGTGGGCTACCAAGCCTGGTGGTGAACCTTGCAGCATGCCACGGCAATTGCAACATACCTACGGGTGCTGATGTATGCCCGAAATCCAACGAGAGCTTCGTCTCCCTTATCACATGCATATCATAATGGTGAGCGATTTTCCCAATCTCTCGTCTCGACGTTGGCGTTATAACTGATGAGAAGACTTATAGTGGCTGTGTGACCCTGGGTAAAGGCTTGTTAAAAAGCGGTTTGCGAATTTAGACCTTTGGCTTCCAGCGGCGACGCTTTGTGGATGAGCAAAGCGTATGATACCAATGTGTTTTGTGTTGACGAGGCGCATGATTAAGGATTTGGATTAAATGGACAGGTTGAAGCTGATTTTATGGAGGAGGCACCTGATCTGTCGTTCGCTTACCAGAGCCCTTGGAGGAAGCAGTGAAGGCAAGCTGTCGGCAGCCGCGCATTCCAGAAAGCCCTTGTAGGAATATCAATTCTGATTGCTCAATCGGGCTCTCTGCTAAATATTCCCCGCACTATCAGGCAATAGCAGAAGACGGCAGTAGTCAAGCAATGCCCACACTTCCATCGGTTAAACCAGGTGCATGTAAATCGCTTGCCCAACCTCGAGTCCAACATGCTACAAAACTCAGAACCCAATCTCCACGATGTTGATCACTGTTATTCTCACAGCTCGAAAACTCTCTGTTGAAGGCAGCCGCAAACGAGACCCTGAATCCAGATTCTCGTATGTGCTATCCGGCACGATTCCATGTTATGCTGGAAGCCTGGCTACAACCAGACTGACGTGGCATTTGGACCGCCTAGGTAGACATTGATTTGCATGGCTTGAAGCTCGTCATCGTAGTATTGAAGCAATTCGAGGGTGTCACCCGTGGCTTTAGTGGGAGCAAGTAACGAAAGATTGTCCTGGGCCTTGATCCAGACCTCCTGTGCTTCCTGGGCTACCGCCAAGTCGTCCGGGATAAAGGCCGAGATGTTCCCATTGTAGGGATAGACCTTGCCTGGAACGATGCCGCTAGTCAGGACAAAGCCCAGCTCTTCATCGATGACCAGGCCGACACGTGCGTTTTCATCAATTGGATGCTCTGGCGGCCAAGAGCAGGGCACCTCCGGCGACGAGGCGTTTCCCCAGACTCCGGTGTCAATCACTTTCCAGCCTATTTCGGTAAACTGGCAACTATCGCTGACGCTGACCGAGAAGTTGCTGGATCTGGCGAAAAGTGCCTCGCTTAGAGCCTCCAGAGTTTCCCGACTGGGGTTTGCACGATTCGCTGGGGGGTTCATTAAAACAGCGTTATTGGCTGCAAGTTCCTCGGGTGAAAATGAGAAGCCGTGGTCGCCGCGGCCCCGATTGATGAACAACTCTATCTCAGAAATGCGCTGATCGGCTAGCTTGACTCGACCGCGAAGAACTGACTGGGTCTCATCGTTGCCTTCGCTAATATCTAGGGCAAAGTATGTTGCGCATTGAGTGGTGTCGAGGGCTAGTATGGTAGGTGGGTTTGCCTTGGTGATGGTCCGCCATGATGTCATGAAGCTGAGCGCTGCTGGGTGCGAGTTCTCGGTCGCCTTGTAGGTGCTTGCCAGGGGGAGGCTGTACGGGTCGTGTGCTACCATGGAATCAAGGACTTGAGTGACGAGAGTCGTCAGATACTCCCGGGAGCATCCGGTGTCTGCAGACTCCGATGCATGCCTGCGTACGGGCCCAGCAATAGGCGTCGCGGATGCCATCGTCGTTAAGACGAGGGCTGCCGCTCGGGTCATGATATTTCGCTTCATTTTTACTATGAGCGATGTTGTCTTGAAGAGCCGAGGTCTTGGGAGATTCAAGAAATTGAAGTTGTGCTGAAAGGCCACCAAGAAATGCAATAGTTTGAAGAGAGTATATGCTTCAAGTGTTAGGACAATGTGGCTTAATATATAATCATGGCATCTTCACGCAGTTCAACCTTGTCTGGTTTCTCTAAGCGATCGGCCCGTGGCTTGCGCAACCTACCCCGGATTCTGTGAGCTATAGAACGCGGGGAACCCAGAGACCATTGAGTAATAACTCACGCCCGGATGCACACCCTGGCTAGTCTCTCCACTCGGCTGGACGAGTAGTCTTTTCTCCACGTTCCGAGATTCTGGAGTGAACATGTCGTACTGTACCTTGAAATTGGACTGGCCTGAACTTTCTCCGGGACCACTGTTCGGTATGTGGGGGATCCTACGTGGCTCCTATGCAATTTAGATCTCTTCCCCGCGTTTACCTCGATCTTCCCTCCACTTACCGATAAATACAATGCTGGATGAGCAATGTTACTATGCCCGCAGTTCCGAAGGTATGAAATCTCATATGAAAGTATTAGATGTGCTTCCTATTTACATGGTAGCGATGCTTTACCGTCGACACCCCCCTGACTTGCAATATTCTTATGCTCTATGCTCCCTTGTTGTGATCTTCTATCCTCCTACGACTCCTAGAACACTTTTGAAGCACACCCCTCACAGCTTGACGCTCAATGGAATAAGCTTGTTATTGAAAATTGCGTCTCTATTGAAGTATGAGTTACTGGAGCGCAGTGCTCCAAGCCTGTAGCCAGTGTCATGACCATTCTCAACACAGCCGTCTACCTCCTCAGTAGACAAGCCCCCTATCGAGCTTCAGCCTACGCCTGTTCTTGAACCTGATCCTGAATACCTCATCTCCAGAAGCCATGTCGTTGCCATCAACTGAATGAAATTAACCAAGCTGACTGAAGGCAACATGTTATTCGACTGGTTGCCATATCGTCCTTTTCTTGGCCACATCGTTGTTAGTAAGGCCCTTAAAATGGAAGATGGTGTTTCTCACTTTATAGGGAGGGATAGCTTTACCAAAAATCGGAATATTGTACGTGGGCTTGGCGTATCGGCCGTCTTGGGCTGCTAAGATCCCTTGGCTGTGACCAATGAATGTTCTGTCCGCTTTCGGGGAGGAAAGATGTCCAGGCGCTGCGGCTATTGATGAGGACTCGTTGGCAAAGGGTGCTGATTACATTCAGAGGCTTTCCAAGGCTGCTCGTGCTATTGCTCTGCTTGCCCTCAACATGTCTGCTGCGCGCCTGACAACTAAACTTACCATTGCGCCCTTCGTGGTCAAGTATCTGAAGCCCACAGCCACGAGTCAGTTCACCCCCAAGGTTGTGGTGCGTGGTGCAACTTTGTATTAGAAGCAGATAAATCTGCAAAGGAGACGAAAGGCCAATTATTTTTAGCATTTGCAGGAGGTGCTGGAAGAGGAAGTGTAATGTCGCGGATGCGAAGTGCAGAGCGGGTATGTAGAGCACCAGAGGTTGAACTTGCAACTCTAGCTCCGAACTCACCATGGGAAGATCATACAGATTTCCAGATAATCGCGAGCCCCGACTAGAACTGCCAACTTTGTCAAATCGTCCCACTTACTATGAGCTGTTAAGCATGAAGGAAGTTTAGGCTAAAACATATGCAAAGTGCCAACCTACTGAGAGGACGGAGTGTAATTATCCGGGGCACCCCATGTCTATACGCCGATCATGCAACGATGCTACGTCGGGGTAACTCATGACTTTCTACCCATCAACGTCAATGTCGTCAAATTCGGCGGTTAATATAGATGCCAAGAAAAAATACCGGCAGTTCAGTTCTATGAGGTCGATCCATCTATAAATGACATACCCTCCACCTAGGCTTGAGGGGTAGGGTTGTCTCCTTGGGTCTTCATCCCAGGTTTATCTGTACCGCCAACTGCAACATGCGGGCCTATCATACCATTCTGCCGTGCCTTTTGACTTTATGTCTATCCAGCCCAACCCTTTCGGGCACGTCCAAAGGGGCTGCCCGAGAGCATGTCAATCTTAACAAGGGCTGGCGTTTTTGGAGATCAGTCTCGAACCCAGATGGTATTGTATACGACCATCTACCAGGCCAGACGGCGAACTTTACAGTGCTGAAGCCTTGGATCCTACCTTCTGGAAACGAATTCATCCAAGACCCAGATCGCCGTCACTCTCGTCCAGATGCCAATCCAGATTTGAACATTGACTTTGTCAAAACCACATTCGATGATCACCAGTGGGAAGATATCGATCTACCCCATGACTGGGCTATCAAAGGTCCCTTCTATACAGAAGAGGACCCAATCATTGGCGGAGGCATGGGTCGTTTGCCCGTCCACGGGGTTGGCTGGTACCGCAGACAATTCGACATCCCCCGTTCGAAACGAGACAAAACTGTCTATCTCGACGTTGGTGGAGCAATGGCTTATGCGATGGTTTGGCTCAACGGTCATTTGGTTGGCGGGTGGCCATATGGTTACAACTCGTTTCGCCTGGATCTTACGCCCTTTGTTCGATACGGGGCCAGGAATCAGCTGGCGATTCGACTTGACAATGCACCTGACTCATCGAGATGGTACCCAGGCGCGGGCCTCTACCGCTCCATATCGCTTACACTCGTTGAACCAGCACATGTGTCTCAATATGGAACCTACGTTACGACGCGAGACGTCTCAGATGACGCCGCAACTATCGATGTCTCCGTCCAGGTTCACAACGATGGGAAGAAGAGGCTTGTCGTTGAGGTCGTCACGGACATTTTCACACTGGATAATGTGTCTGAAGAACGTGGTGAAAGGGTCATCAAGCTTCCCGTCAAAACAATCCATGTCTCGCCAGAAGACCAAACCAGTGTCAATGCCTCAATTTCGCTACCAAATCCCCGTCTTTGGGGTCCGCCGCCAGAGCAGCAACCAAACTTGTACGTTGCTATTACGACCTTGAAAAGCAACAACAAAGTGGTCGACACGTATGAAACTCGATTTGGCATCCGGTCACTTACATATGACGGCGATGAAGGACTCTTGGTGAATGGGCAGAGAGTCCCGATTCAAGGCGTCAACCAACACTCCGACCTCGGCGCTCTTGGAATGGCTTTCAACCTCCGCGCGGCCACTCGTCAGCTAGAGATACTCCAAAATATGGGATGCAATGCCATTCGCATGGCCCATAATCCACCAGCAACTGAGTTACTAGATCTCGCGGATCGGATGGGTTTTCTGATCTTTGATGAAATATTCGATGCCTGGGAACGCAACAAGACAGCAGCTGGGTTCCATCTCTTATTCCCTGATTGGCATGAGCCTGATCTACGTGCTTTTCTCAGACGTGATCGGAACCACCCATCAATCATTGTTTGGAGCTACGGCAACGAGGTTGGAGAGCAGTATACGGAGGAGGATGGAGCCAAGATCTCGCAGAAGCTTCAAAATATTGTCCGGGAGGAAGACCCGACGCGACCGACTACGGCATCAATGAATTATGCCAAGGCCGATATGCCTTTCCCAAGGGTACTCGACGTTCTTAGTATCAACTATCAAGGATCCGGTATCCGCGATACTGAGGCATACTCTAATCTCGAGGGCATCAAAACTAATCCAGTTTACCCAGACTTCCACAAGAAATTTCCAAACAAGCTGATTCTGGGCTCTGAGACAGCGGCCGCCGTGAGTTCTCGCGGTGTCTACTTCTTCCCAGTCACCAACTACACCAGCGCCCCCGTCAATGATACATCTGGAGGCAACTCATCACTGTTGCAAGTCAGCTCCTATGAGTTGTATTCGGCACCTTTTGGATCATCTCCCGACAAAGTCTTTACACAACAAGACAAAAATCCGTACGTCGCTGGTGAATTTGTCTGGAGCGGCTTCGACTATCTTGGCGAGCCTACACCTTATTACACTGCGAGGAGTTCTTATTTTGGAATAATAGACCTGGCTGGATTCAAGAAGGATCGTTATTGGATGTACCAGGTTCGCTGGCGGCCCGAGATGCGTGTCGCTCACATTCTCCCTCATTGGACCTGGCCAGAGCGGGCGAATCAGGTGACTCCAGTTCATGTTTTTGCCCAAGCCGATGAGGCCGAGTTGTACCTGAACGGCCATTCACAGGGCCGCCGAACAAGGGAGGAGTACGAGTACCGGTTCAGGTGGGACGATGTCGTCTATGAACCTGGCGAGCTGCATGTCGTCACTTACAGAGACGGCAAGGAGTGGGCGAATGATACCGTGAAAACGGCAGGCAAGCCGAGGAGTTTGAAACTCAGCGTGGATCGAACGTCTATTGTAGCAGATGGCGAGGATTTGGCATTCATTACGCTTGAAGTCGTTGACAAGCAAGGGGCCGTGACACCTCGAGCGAGCAACCGGATCAGCTTCTCTCTATCAGGCCCGGGAGAAATTGTTGCGACGGACAATGGCGATGCAGCTGACTTTGTTGCCTTCCCTTCCAAGGAGAGAGTTGCCTTCAATGGCCTTGCTTTGGCTATTGTACGCTTCCTCCCCGGAGCAACGGGGTCTGTTACTGTTACTGCTGAAACGGAAGGGCTCAAGAGCGCAGAAATTGTCATACGGCCTCAGGGATAATACACATCAAGAGGTGTCTCGGGCAGTGCCATTCATTATTTGGATAAACACAGATGCGATGAGACTGCGGGGAGCAAGAGAACGAGATTCAACCAGTAATAGAAGAATGATTCTAACGAGGGATATCACTATCCTCGTAAAAGACTCCCTCAAAACTCATCTAACAACCATCCTCACTTACTTTCGTCATCTGCCTTGGGCTCACCGTTGTTAGCCTTTGCAAATAATTTCTGAACTGCCCCCAGATCACAAAATTCGACAACTTTTGTCACTTTAGAGCCATCCTCATTAAAGTCCAGGATCCATGAAAACTCCATCACCAGAGTCTCTCCGTCCTTGAACACCATGTCCGAGACAGTTGTGGCCGCAGCCTTCCGAGCCTCGACGTCAATAACAAGGTTCGCAACATCGGTGCGCCGGACTCCGCCGACTGCAAGATCCTTGATGAATTGCTATTATAAGTCTGCCACCTTCAGGTCAGAGGAAACACAATGGCAAAAGAACANNTCCAGCTGCATCATTGCATCGATGAATTGTTGTTTGTACTCTTCGTTTTCAATTACCATATCTTCTGGAGCGCCGAGGGCTTTGAGCATGGAGACTGGGAGTAGGTGGCGGGTGCAGTCCGCGGTGACGTTGCGGTTAATGATGGTGGGATCGTTCTGGGCCGCGCCGTCCTCGTATGAGGCGACGAAGGCTCTCAATGTCGCTTCAATGGCTTTTTTGATTGATGAATGTTCTTGATTGGAAGTTATGGTTCTAGGCGCGACTGGTGTCTTGAAAATAAGAGGCGAGGAAAATGCAATTTGAATGGATGGTGGTTAGAATTGGAAAAGCTAGTTGAGTCCGTCGGAGCTCTTTGCTTCTCTTATCTACCTTGTAAAAAATGAACTCGCGGGCATCTCACACCACGAAAGTGACTGACTTGGTTTGGATGATTTGTAAACTCGTCGTATTACATGGTAGGTACGTAAGAGAGCGCAAAATGGGCTGTGAAAAGGGTTAAGGTTAAGCTATGTGTTAGCCTATCTCACGTAAGATGAGGCTGCCGAGTGTCCAGGATGACGTATACCATTAATAATGAACAAACTAGGCATTTTATACTTTAGCCTGAAGTAAATATCGAGTCCTCCGTGCGTACATCAGGGATGAGGACATCCCTCAATACACTACGGAGACAGTAGGAGATGTAATCACAGTAAAAAAGTCGAACTCTAGTACTGCAGCTGGCTGATCACCTCGGGTGAGTTGATAAACGCACATCTTTCCCTCAGCTTCTGATCCCTAACGTCGGGCTTTGAGTTTGGTCCGTCAAAAGCCGACAGACCCTCATCAGGTCCTCCTACGACAAAGACCAAGGTTTCTTGATGGCCAGGGAATGCTGGCTTGAATCCTTGGAAGGTATCATGTCCATGTAGGCCTGGCCTACCGGTGCTGGCAAATGTCGACCAGGATCTTGACCCTCTTTCCTTTAGCCGGTAGTCCGCCGCCGTGGGATGGAACGGATATCCGTCAATGTCGTAATGCGACAAGTTGCCAAAGACATATGCGAACTCAGACGTATGAATTGGACCCATGCCAGTCAGGTTATATTTGTAGTCCAAGATGGGGTCCAGAATGGTCTGGTTCCAGTCGTATAAGTAGACATCGTTGCCTGCAGCAGCGATGTGCTCGCCGTACCATGTGGGTTGGCAAGTCATGAGAATGTCCCGGAAGATTCGTGCGGCACGATAGAACTCACTGGACAGGCCCGCAGCCTCGTCTGCTTGGAAGTCAGACACCGGGTAAAGCGAGAGGAGTTTGTCGATGTTGTCAGTTGTCACAGCGGGGACATAGGACGATATGAACTGGCGGGTGTCATGTGCCGTTTTGATGGTGGTGTCAGTGAAGAAAGTCACATCGTTTTGGCACCATCCAATCATTGTGGTGACGTCGGCAAATCGATGTTTTTGGACGAGCTCTGATGGTGCGGCGGGAAGAAAGTCGCCGTCAACTACTGGAAGCCATATGTCGCCAATGTTATGCTTAATATCACTCTGATATGTTGAAATCGAAGCATTGAGCAATGTTTCCATGTCGAGGCACCGGAGACACTCCACCGTGTTGCCCGAGTGTAGATGGCTTGTGTTGCAGCCAACCGCGGAGACCAATGCTTCCATGGCATCGATTGTGAAGTTACCGGTGATCCCAGGCTCAAGAGCTTGGCTTTCGCATATGGCTTGATGAAAAGGGACAGGCTTCCTGCCTCCATAAGCCATGATTTGCATGCCGACAGACAATCCTATGCTATTCATCAGCGATCTGAGGCTTGATTGAAATCAAGTATTTGTTCATAGTGTACCTCCTGAGGATTGCCCAAAGATTGTGACTTTATCCGGATCGCCTCCAAACTGCGCAATGTTGCTGCGTACCCATTCTAGGGCAAGACGCTGGTCCCTCAACCCAGCATTCTCAGAGCCTTCGGAGCGGAGGGCCTTGGACTGGGCGAACCCGAAGACTGGTCTTTATTAGCTATGCTGTAACGCCTTGGGGAAAGATGAGAAGACTATCACTTACAGCCGAGGCGGTAGTTCATAGCCACATGAATTATAGGCAGTCCGTTCTTGACCGACTCAAGAATCATGCCATCTGGTCTGATTGTGATTTCTTGATTCTGGCCTGACCAGAAGCTCCCGCCATGAATGTATACCATGACAGGTAGTCGATCCCGAGAGGATACTCCTTTAGGCCTTGCCACGTTCAAATTCAGACAGTCTTCCGAGATGTTGGTCACGTTGCTCAAAGAGATGGGAATAAGCCAGGGGCCAAGCTGCTGAGGACAGGCCGGACCGTACGAGCTTGCCTGGATAGTCTCTCCGTGCTCAGGAACGTATGTCCGCGGCGGCTTGAAGCGGTTCTTCCCTCCAGTATCTTGGCCATATGGGATGTTGAGGAACACCTCTATGCCATTACGATCAAGCCCGACATAGGTGACATCATGGCGCGTATCGACGACCTTGGGCGTCGACAGCGAGGGAGAACACGAAACGAGACACGCCGCAACTGCGTAGCTGAGATAGTACCTGAGGAACATGGTTGATTCTCTCGCGGTTCAAGTATAGAGAGAATTTAAGTTTTTTCCGGGCTTGGGTGACAAGAGGTTGTTGGGGATGACTCAGATTATAAATGCTGATTTGCTCGGCAGATTGGCTGTCCAATCTAGGAAATTAATCGGCACACGTAATTACCTGCAATCTAGTGCTTATCCAGAGGACAGGTGAGGTGGTATTGCATTTACATGCATAAAAATTCGTCATCTGCGAGTTCTACTTGTAGCGGAGGGCAAGCCAGATCTGAAGATATCACTCGAGCAAGAGCTGAGAATTGGACAAGAATCATCCTCGAAACAGGCTCTTTATTTGACCAAAGCACTGTCTAAGTACGCTTTGCCTCGCCAAGTTGGCTTGTTGTTGCTCCAATGTCGCAGCCTTATGTAATTGTCCTGATCGATTGTGGCTATTCTATCGGATCTCTGAAATATGTGCTCTTACCAACCACCTCGGCCGCCAATTCGCAGTGCTTCTACTCGGTCGCTTCGTTTGGAATTGTGGTCCAGCTAAGCATGGATAAAGCTGTGATCAGTCCTCCTCCAGGGCATTTCCTATGGATCTATCAAGCCATGTGATTTGCATAGGGCCAGTGTCAACTGCAGAGTTAATACGAGTCAACCAGGCTTTGCTTCTTCGCGTCTAGTGGGGGTATTGCTGTGACGATAGGGTCATTGGATGGGATCTGTCTCATTTCATTGGAGAGTCCGTGGGAAGTTTGGGGAATCAGAGTCAGCTTCGGAATATATTGCCGTTGATTTCCGTCTGCGGATGGGATAGGTCGGGTTGTGACCAAGCCGCTGATGAGGCATGGATTGGTAAGCTATGCATGCAGCACTCTGTGTCTTACATCTCAGTCTTGCTCTGCCGCTGTCTCAGTTCCGCCCTCTGGATGTCACTCATCGATGAGGTGTACACCTTCCCGCAGTTAACTAAGATTCTTAAAAGTTAAAGGCACAAGGCTAATTTGCTTAGTACTAAGGCCTCCACCTAACCGCTGTAATTAAGCGAAGGAATTGTTGCCGCAAAAATCGATATAGTCCCGATCCAGCAGCAAAGAGATCCCTAGTTAACTGAAACGTGTCTTCATGCTTTCGAAGGATTCCCCTTCAAGTTAGATGCTATTAAACTGCAGAGAGCGGGCTCCAATACTCCTTTTGCAACGATGCAAAACCTGAGAACAACATCTTCACTAGTAGTGTTCTTGATTCACTAAATACCGCTTTAGAGTGGGACCATCACAATATGCCAAGGATATGTTCTAGGCTGGGTATGGATACTGAGCTTTCGATTACGGATGTCTATAAAAAATTAAATCAGTATTTTATTGGGTATGAGGTTATCGGGACTTTTAACCTTTACTCTCGAGGTAGCGTAGATGCTGATCCGGAAGAAGCTAGACTCGTGATCCATGTAACAGATTTCAATTAAAGGCACAGTAGCTTTTCAGAGTTACAAAGGCAAAAGTTCCTAAGACTATAGTTGATGAGTATGTGCGTATGGTGATCGGCAATATGTATGAAGTCATAAGTAAGACGGGTCCATCTGTAGGCTTACTCAAGCTGTCAACAATTACAGTAGCGCTGACTCACTGCTTCCTCTGCACACTAGGTGAGCGCTCCAACGAGGAATGTTTCCGACGGAGTCGGAAGGTTTTTTCTATCCGAGATACTTGACGGGCTAAGGTGTGGTTTAATAACTATGCCAAATCATTGAAACGAGAACATTATTTTCTACAGAGTGTGTCATGTCAGAATATGTTTGAACGAGATAAGTGACTAGGTACCAGAGGGCATAGAAGTCTCATGCGGATATTACTTGAACACGACAAAAGCCCGTCGACTCGTGTCTGTTGAATCGATCGGATGTCGGCACCAGCTTCGACGTCAGTATGGGTCCGATATGCCAAAAGCAGACTAGACTATAATCTGAATTACATGTGAGCGTGCTCCGGACATCATAACAAAACACCATCGCTCCGCCTTGCAAGGCGGCTGCCTCGGCTTCCCTCATTCATCTCCTGCCTCTAACTGGATTGCACCGTGTATTTAGTTTCTAGCAACATAGCCTATTGTGGCTCTTTATACTGTCGTCAAGTCTTCCTCTGTTTCTATTCAACATGGTTGCCGTTGATTTACAGCCATACCGCATCCCTCAGCTCGAAGCTGGTTATCGCCCTGGCTCGGATGCCATCTTCAACTCGCACAGCACCTCAGATATTCTCGCCGCCCTCGAGCAATGGGGATCGCAACGCGTCTTGCTTGTGCACAGCAAGGCGCTTGCGAATAATACTACGCATATTAGAGACTTGAAAGCAGCCCTTGGCTCCCGACTTGTCGCTGCCAAGGAGGGTGTTGGTGCCCACTCGCCGTATAGCGACGTGATCGACATTGCGCACCAGATTACCAACCATGAAATAGACTGCGTCGTTTCTGTCGGCAGCGGTTCTTACTCGGACGCATGCAAAGTCGCACGCTTGATGTCGGCGACCCTGCCGCAAGGCTTTGGGGAGGCAGATATGGAGTCGCTAATTGACCAAGCCAAGGGTATTGCGCCGGAGGATGTCATCAAGAAAGCCGATCGCGTCAAGCTTATCCTAGTTCCAACCAGTCTCTCGGCAGGCGAGTGGAACTTTGCCGCGAGCTGCACCAACAGCGCGGGCAAGAAACAACACTTTGCCCTTCAAGACGGATGCGCGGGCGACTTGGTGCTGATGGATCCGTGGATCGCGAGGACGGCGCCCGAGCAGCTGTGGCTGAGTTCGGGTGTACGCGCTGTGGACCATTGTGTCGAGACTCTCTGTCATGCAAAATGTGCTGGGCATCCCGATGTGCAGAAGTGGTGTGAGGAAGCACTCAGAGACTTGTCAAAGGGCCTGGCAGAGTATAAAGAGGGTTTAAGCCGTGGGGAAGCAGGCGAGGAAGAGTTGATCCAGGGTGTGAGCAAGTGTCAAGCAGGAAGCCGAATGGCGCTCATGGGGTTCATGCTCTATCGGATACCTATGGGTGCCAGTCATGCCATCGGCCATCAGCTGGGCAGCGTTGCAGGAGTCATGCACGGTATTACCAGCTGTATCATGCTACCTCCTGTGTTGCGATTTACCAAGGCCAGAAATCCGGAAGCACAGTCAAAGGTTGTCAAAACGTTCAACGAGAGCATGGGATGGCAAGAGACTGAGGCAGCGGATTGTGTGGCACGGTTGGTGAAAATCTTGGGACTACCGAGCACATTGAAGGAGGTTGGGGTGACGAGCGAGGAACAGGTTGAGAAGATTGTTGACAAAACTATGACGGACGCGTTATTCTCGTTTGGAGAAGGCTTGACGAGACCGGAGATTTCTGAGATTGTATATTCTGCTAGATAAGAGCAATTATACAGAGAGTGTCGTGAACGAAGATTATATAAATCTTAGCTGACATGACTTGGGTGTCAGTTCAATAGGTAGTCTAGTCCTCTGCCATAAGCACGAGTAACCAGATTGATGACCAAGCAGCCGCACATGGTAGGTTAATTAGTGCCGAGTGATTGCAGCAGGATGTTGAGCCCAGCCCTACGCCCTATCCCTTCCGTCTTCACCTGTATTGTTCACTCTTAACTCCTCAGATTGTCGGTCTTCTATAGGTTCTAGACCGCGATCCCTAAGTAGAGTCGTACCCAAAAAGCACAATCCAATCAAGGGCACCTGCAATATGAAGACACCGTGGCTCGCGGACATGTAAGCATCGAGAACCCCCGGTACCTTGCGCATCGAGTCCGGCAATGCATATGTCGAGCTAGCAAGGTACTTGTACTCTGTTGGAAGCGTTGCCCGTAGACGGGCTTGAAGAACAGCCGCTGAAATGGCAAGGCCGCAAGCGCCACCGGCACAGCGGTAGAAATTGCGGTTTGAGATGATGACTGCTCGACGTGCTTTAGGCGAATGAGCTTGGAGGGCGATCAGAGTCGGCTGAAAGATGCATCCAACTCCAGTCCCCACGAGGGCCAGAATGACGGCAATGGCCGCCGGGCTTGTCTGTCTGTTAAACAACAAGGCGAGACCTGATCCACTTGATTGGTAGAAAGGAGATGTCAGCAATGATTTGTCAGAAAATATGGGCTTTCCTGGTCCTTTAGACTCACAGCGTCCAAATGCCGAACCCAAAGACAATAACCTCGCCGTATCTCTGGCGATAGCTGATATACTGACCCGACACAATGGAAGAAATCATCTGCGCAACTACTAAAGGCGTGTAGATAGCTGCAGATGTCATCACTGGGTACTGATGAGGGTTTTGTAGATAGAGCGGAACATAGTAGAGAGAGGACTGGTAAACAGCTCCAAATAGAAAATTCTGAGCCAGCATAACAGTGACTGTATAGTTCTTGTAGATGTTGACTGTTGTCCCTAAACGTCAGTCGTGGCAGCTCAGGTTTCCGTGTACAAGTTCCTCACCTGGCATCATTGGAAGCTTTGCCAGCTTCCACTCCCATGCGACAAAAGCCACAAACGACACGACGCCTATAGCCAGCATGCTGATAATCATTGAAGAGTTCCACGCAAAGTATGAGCCTCCTGGTCATAGATAAAAATTAGAAGTCAACGAGTAACAACGCAGCGAGAGGGAAAACTGACCTCCAGATATAGGAATGAGGAGGAGAATAACGGAACCCGCAGATAGAAAAGTACCCATCCAATCGACCTTGCCAATGTTGCCACGGAAACTTTCAGTCGGGGGCTTTGATGGGAGAAAGAAGTAGGTGAGTATCCCGGTCAGTGCTGCGAGAGGCGTGAGTAACCAGAAAAAGACTCGCCATGTTGTTCGTTCAAGTATACCCGCCGCTATGAACGGGCCGAGCACGTTGCCAAGCCCGACTACGCCGCCAACAACGCCTTGAAACTTGCCTCGCTGCTCAAGCGTCACAATGTCCGAGATGATAATGTTGCTGAGGTTGGTTATGCCGCCTCCTCCGATACCTGCGATCCCCCGAAAGACGTAGAACATGGCGGCATTTCGACTCAGACCGCATAGTAGATCAGCGATACAAAGCAGAGCGACCGCGGATATGAAGATGGTCTTGCGCCCGAAAATGTCGGAAAGTCTCCCATAAAGCATTTGGAAAGTCGTGTTGGCTAGAAGACTAGCCGTGCCGGCCCAGGAGATCGTGTCCTCGGCATTCAAGTCCTTCGCAATAGTCGGAAGGGTGACTGAAATGCCGTTCTGGTCAATCATTACCAGGAGTAGGGCGGTGGAGAGAGTCGTCATGGCGACAATCAACTGTCGGCGTGGGAGCAAATTGACTTGGTCGTGGAGGGCCTTTTCGGCCCCGGTGAGTTCTTGAGCGGTCATAGTCTCAAGTGAAAAAATTACAAGAGAAGGCTCCCTTAGGCACGGCACTAGATCAAGAAAGATTAGGGAGTTTGTAAAGATAGGTCCTAAGTTTCGATGAATGCTGGCTTTTGAAGAGGGCGAAGTAATAAGTTAGGTCTTGTGAGTCAGTCGTGTTGATCGCGTGTAGGTAGATCGGAGCCGGACTCTTTGAAAAGCCTTGAGTCATCCATGCAGATGTGGATACTAATGGGGTCTACATGCCGACACTCTTATTGTCTACTTCCTATTATGGTCCTCCTGATATGTCTATTATCTAAGTCTACCAGGGCTACGTAGTACAGGCATTTAAATACAGCCAAGTATCACCAGTACTATTAGATCACTCGTAGGAACCACATCCTTTTGTACACTTGCCTGTAACAGGGCCCAGGGCCTTAACTCGTCACCAAATTAAGGGAATAATGGTGAGGCACGGTGTTCGGACGGAGTCCGTCCGATGGCCCGGACGCTGTCCGGCAACCTGACATGCCCGATAACGGGCAATCAGGACGACTGTGATAGGTCTAACAAGGGCAGCCTAATGGGCCGAAGCGCCTTAATCAAGTTGAATTGTATAAATAGTCTTTGGATATTTCATAAAACGTACACCGTGAAGAATGACTGTGTATACGTATGCTTATCTTTGGTGCTGGATGGAGGTTTTGCAAGAGTTTATAGCGAAAATGCTAAGCTATGAGGCTCTCATAGCACCTGTCAACTAGAATGAAGCAATGCACCCGTAAGAATGCGAGTTACTTAGCATCTAACTCGTTGTCTTTGGTCAAAAGTCTCTCATTGACGAGAAACTGCCCGCGGCTTCAGGGTAGATCGAGCCGTAGGACAGCGGACAATAGTTCATCCGATTGGTTCGGCAGAGAATTGGACCAGGCCGAGTCGGGCTTATCATGCCCCGCCCTTCCGAGCTACCGCCCCGCAGTTATTTGTCGGCCTAATCATCGCTCCGAGATGCCTCAATGACGTAAGGATTGCTTCTATTGTATTTGTCTTGAAATACCCGAGTATTCGACAATGATACTCTAGTGAAATTTCAGCTGCAAAAACCTCTAGAACACACAAGTTGACCATTGTCACTGTTTCCCAAGTTAAACATGCGCGAAATTCAAGCTTCAATCACCATTGCCGCCTCCCCCCAAATAGTGTGGGAAAAGCTCATGGACATATCAAATTGGCCTCTCTGGAACACATTCGTCACATCTATTCAAATTCAAGAGGGAGATCAAAGTCTCTCTATCGGCAGCAAACGAGTCATCCATATTGCACCGGATCCCAACAAAGCTGCCATAACCGAGTCTTACTCGAACGTTGTTACCGAATTAACACCGCAACGAAAGCTCGTCTGGCAGGGTCAACTTGGCAGCAGACTCATTTTGAACACCGAGCACTGGTGTACGCTGGGGCCCATAACAGGAGATGATGGGAAATCCGAGTACACACTCTTTACGCAGGGCGAGCGCTTCTCTGGCTTGTTGACTCCAGTCGTTGGGTTGACCGGAAAGATGAAGCAGTTGGAAGAGGGATATGTTAGAATGAACGCGGACTTGAAAAAAGCAGTAGAAGCCGTCTAGACAATGATTGGTTATATTTCGACGGTATAGGTGCAGATTTGTTGTAATACCTTTAGCGTATTTCGTACTAATGGTGTATTAACCTCCTTTCATCGCTATGGCGATTACTACTACCTTGTGTTGTTGACTCAGGCTTTGTCATGCCCTTTACTCCTCTGCTAGCAATGATGCTGAGATATGGAAACAGAAAGAGTATTCTTTATTATCATAGACGTGACCTCTTCATGATAGGGGAGACGATGACTCAGATAGATCCCAGAACACTCAAGTAGAAAGTTCTGGGAAAGTCTTTTCTTCTTACGATGTTGGGTTCCAAATAATCTGTCTCCATTAAAATCCTTTTTGAGGCTAGAATAGCCGCATCATCAGACAGCATCTACTCCGTGTTGAACAATACTAATTCGACGACGATAATCGCCAATATCCAAGGTTCGGAAAGGCAAATCCCGAAAACCGGTTCTAAAAATAGATGACCCAATATCTTACATCGCGAGGCCAGTCAAATCACGCCATAGGCTGGGACGTACGATGGAGCTGGTCAGAGCAGAGTGCTGTAAGCAGAAGCTATCAGCTTATCACGCAGGTATGACGCAGTGTCTCCATATATTAGTTTGCTTCTGCTTGTCATCTTGAGCCACTTCACAACTCTCATCCATCCGATCTATCCTACCGCCGTCGATATGATCGTCTTGCCGGATGAAATCTGGCAAAATGTGTTTTCCAACTTTGAGAATACACTGCCTGCCGATTCGTGGTGGATGTACGGGGCCCAGCTCGATCACTCCAATAACTCGAATCTCTCGTCACTCTCCCTCGTGTGCCGACAATTCCGCCGCATTGCGCAGAGCCTCCTTTTCCGCACGGCTCTGTTGGATGGCCATCAAGACGGAGTGACCAAGAGTCTATTTACGCGGGCGCTAGCTGCTGACCCAACGCTGGGATCTTACACACAGACCGTATCTCTGGATGACAGGTTGTCGACATTCGACTCCTTCTCAGATGTATGGAGACGAGAACCCTCGTTTCTGGACTTGCCCTCGGCTTTTGTGTGGCAGCTTAGGAGAGAGGTTCTTTCGAATGAAGGTTGGGAACGCGGCGGCCAAGCTGCCCTCGTCCTGGCCTGTATGCCCCACGTGCGGCTTGTCGACGTTACGCATCATTCTAAAGATTCTCTTCTACCTTGGATGTTAAGCGGCGGTCCAGGCCTGGAGGTCGACCTGATGAAGAAGCCGAAGAGCGACAACGGAGAAGACGACGAAGCAGAAGAGAATGAAACCGATTCGAAAAGTGACGTAGACCGGCCCAACAATACCCAATCTCCAGGCATCACCAAGTTTGCAAACTATGGCCTTGAGAACCTAACAGAGGTTCGATTGAGAACCAGCGGCTGTGCTGACGGAAGCACCCCTGTCTGGGAGATCGAACCCATTTTCTTACACCCAACACTTAAGAGGTTGCGCGCTCTCGGCATTGACTGGTCTGAAGAAGCGACCAAAAAATTGAGGTGGCCTGATCGAACGTCTAACTTGCGGCACCTGGAGCTCAAGGAGTGCATTATCGACGCTCCGGGCCTCAGGAATATTTTCTCTCGTTGCAGAAGCCTGCGCAGCCTCAATCTTGACATGGCTGACTGCCGTAGAGAGAATTACCAACAGAGGGAGGAGGGTGCCTGGAAGGTTGACTTGGATAAGTTTGGCCATCTCCTCAGAAATATGGGACAGAACCTTGAAGAGTTTGACCTGAATACCCTCGGATACCAGATGCTTCACACAACTGTTGGTCGACTGGGATCGCTTCGGCAACTGCGGTCATTACGCCACCTCGGGGTCGACAAGAAAGACCTTCTTGGTAGGAAGATCCGACTTAATAACGACGGAAAGGAAATGACTCTACGGTTCAGCGATGCTCTACCATGGGCACTGGAGACGCTGTATTTGCGTTGCAACAGTCGCTATTACTTGCCAAGCTTCTACCAGAGCGAGCGAGCAGAGGTCGATCAGGAGGTTCACGACATGATAACCCAAGATCAGCTGCCCAGTCTTTGTGAGGTCAAGGTTGAGCGTCATTCTCTCCCGTCATTGCAAGAGTGGAATCCCGACAAAACACCGGAGGGATGGGATGTTCATGTTGAGAAACAGTATGTAGAAAGAGTTGATTATACCGGGGGATTCCGTAATATTCTTGTCTTGTCGAAAAGAGAATGGGTATTACATATAATCATAGAAAAATCGTATTAATCGGACTTGTAATGAGCGACAATAGACATCGTTATAGAGAAGAATGGGTATAGATACCACCAAATTACCGTAAGAAACCAATCCGAATCGAGCATCGACCTATTTCAACCGATCATTCACTCAGGATAGCCGAAACGGCAGTCAACCCCCCAGATAAGGCCAGAAGGCCCCGGACAATGTTCATCCACCGCCACTGCTTGAGCAAAACCACCACCTCCTCTTGACTCGTCTTCTCTTGCTTCTCCTTACTGGCAGCGATATCGTTAAGCCGGTTGTTTGTGGACATCATCCCGAGCAATGTCCAAGGTAGCTGAGATATCGTCGCCACAGCCGCAGTGGCCCAAAGCGTACGCTGAGACGGGACGAGATACGCCACCAAACCAGAGGCTGAGGCCGAGACGATGCTGAGTGGGACCAGAGACACAGCCCCTCTGAGGTAAAATTCGTTGAAGAAGGGCGTGCTGATGGAGATGGGCCGCGTGTAGAGAAGTGGCACTGTGAGATGGGAAGCGCCGATGTTGATCCCGGCGAGGAAGATGGACGAGGTCAGGCCAAATGCCTGAGCGACACGGATTGTCGAGTCCATTGAATAGGTGTTTAACGGCGGTGTTTCTATGTGTGTAATGTGTATAGAGGCACTCAAACCCGTATGCGTTATTTTCAGGACCTGGATCACCAGTAATATACATTGGCAGCCTGCTCGGGTTTTGGCATAACCTCGCTATCTGTAAACATGTGCGCAATTCATTAGCAAGCAGTACTTGGTACATACAGTATGCGCAGTAGGCCTTTGCCGAGTGTGTCGTAAGTGGCGCGGCCTGGCGACTTCTCAATGCCTGTATCTGACGTCACCGTGCTCGTTACAAGACTACCTTAGTAATTCAAGAGCGGAACGGAGCAATAGGTTAAGCCGATTAATGGCCCGCCAAGCTATGTAATTGTCAAGTAGCTGGTGGACATAGTTGTTTCCTATCTCGCCTCGTTGGTATCATAACTCAGATTGCAGACGAAACATATTAACAACACATCCCAATATCACTCAACGCGTGGAGGAGAGACAGGGTCTACCGATGCAACATAGCTATCCGTTATCGTTTTTAAAGGTCCTATCCGCCCTAAATTATTCTCTTAGCCTGCTTCGAGATGATCTCGGAATGCTCTCACAATCCCCTCATATTAGGCAACCTCATTTCACACTATATAGCACAGCGTAGAATAGTCGATAAAGCTGTGCTGGTATCTATTTGATGCTGAGACGGAACTCAGAGCCCTGCATTGAAAATCCGGTGAAGGTGTTGTGAAATTTCCTGTTGAGTGGTTTTGAACCCGTCCCCTTCGTTACAGCCGTGCTCTTTTAGCAGCCACCACATTTAGCCTTAATATCCAGCCAAGCAATAGGCCAAGGCCATCCCGTCCTCTGAAGAAATAACCAGCTCCCCCGAGAGCCCCGGACTAACCGATTGAGGTTGGCAAAAGGTGGCTACCAGTCGCTTAGACGAAATGGCACAAAGACGCACGGAAGCAAAGAACTGATTCTCATACAGGTCAAAAGCAGCACTCGCCTAGCTTCCCCGCTGTCTTGCATAAACTCTTCTGCAACTAGGGGACGGGGGTGTTTATTTTGACGTAAAGGTGGTGGCAGAGTATGGGCTTTGTGTATCGCTCATTGGGGCGCATATCAATCCGCATCCTTCTATCGTGGTTTCTAAACCGCCTTCTCTCTTGAGAATTTCCAAAGAGGGTGCTAGTGCCTAGGTCTTTGAATTCCGTCTAACAAAGCCCTGCCATTGATATTAGTGACAGGTCGCTTCTTATCTTGGTTAGGCCAGGGTCCTCGATCCCTGCTCGAATGCTCTTCCTGGAAGGTCGATCTACTTGGGAAACGCGGAGGTTGTTCCGTTGACACTAATCAAGCACTCACGTACGACTTGCCGGTACGGTTGATTACACCAATCAAGAGTCATGGAAGGTACCATGCCCGGAGACACGGGCTAGATAGACAATGCAAGCTTTAAAAAGGCCGTTGCGGGCTTCTCGTTCTAAGGTTCGACTGCCTCGAGAGACAAGCGCATCGCCACCTCTACTCTATAGTTTGTAGCTTCTCAAACAGCTGACTTGCCCACCATGATTTTCTCAAAGCAATTCCTGCTCGCCTTCTTCCTCCAGGCCATCACCAGCACTGAGGCAGCTCCGCAAGGCACCCGTGTCTTTGAACGACAAGCCTCGCCGTCCTACACCGCAAACCCCAACATCGGCCCCGGAGGGAGCACCTTCAAAGACTCGGCCCACTTCCGCGTTTACGGCAACAACGGCGCCGAGGCCGACAGGGCCCTCTCTATGCTGGAAGCTGCCTACGATTGCTTCGTTGGCACCGTAGGCTTCCGGTCCTCAGGCCTCTCGTACCGTGACGGCTCCGACTCGGGCACGCGGACCAAGACAAATGTCTACTCAGTCGCAAGTCTTCCTGGTGCCGCCGGCGTGATGCACTCTGACTATGACACCGGAATGGGGTGGCTCGAGGTCCAGAATGCCTATCTCAGCGTGTCAGGCGTGACCGTCCACGAGTACGGCCACGTCTTGCACTACCACCAGAAGACATGGGTGGACCAAGGTCGTACCGGCGCTTGGTGGGAGACATTTGCCAACTGGATCGCTGATACCTATCGCACCTCGGATCTATGTGCCCCTGCTCGCCAGGCCCATGGTATGCCAACTGAGAACACCGAGATCGAGCTCCTGAAGCTCATCGGCGACTCGTTTCAGCCCATTGTTGATGGCTCCGTTGACACGGGCAACTATTACCAGGCCTGGCCCTTCTTTACATACCTGACGAACAACCCAGATAAATATGCCAACTTCGGAACTGGTACCCTCAAGCAAATGATGGTTCAATACCAAGCTAATAGCAACGAGACGCCTCTGCACACGCTACAACGGGTCGCCGGCAGTACCTCTGTTGCTCAGATCGTCGGCAGCTATTGGGCGCATATGGCCTATGTCGACATCGGCCATGCGTCAGCCCACCAGGTCTTCCTGAACCAACGACGCTCCATCAACTATGCCAATGTCGACTCATCCGGTAGTGGACGCTATACCGTCAAGTCAGGCCGCAGGCCGCAGTATATGGGTGCCAACATCATCCCGCTTAACACCTCGGGCGGCATGGTCAGGGTTGAGATTTCTGCCAACGGAGCTTACACTGCGACCCTTGCCCTCTTCCGCAACGGAGCCACCCGATACGTCAAGGTTGATGGCTCGGCTTCTGTTGACGTTGCCTCGGGCGAGGAGGTCAGCCTGGTTGTTGCTAATACCCCTGCCCTGATCTTGTACGATCCCTTCTCTCTGTCTGACGAGGCTAAGCGGGGCCTTGACTACTCTTTCACACTCTCTGGGGCTACTGTTGCTTAAGTTCATCGACTGGGACCCCACCTGAAACCTATCTGATTCAATGTATATACTTGGTTAAGCAACTTGACAAATCCATCTATCTTCGCCTTCAATTAGACGTGCAAGATCGGAGTTTTAGGGACTTTGGGTCCGATTCAAAGTAGAACATGAATACTCATGGGGGACTGGTCCTTATGAGTGTCGCTTAAACCTGCGGCGGTAATAAAGAGCTTTGCATAGCCACTCACAGGTGGGATGCTCAAGAAAATAAGGTTGACGGAGGCCGGATGACTCTTTCGGCGATGCAGCTGGAAGNNAAATGCCTATATTGTGTAGATACCGTGTTCTTTTGCTTATTTATTTTCTCTGGTCCCTCCGAAGGTGGCAGAGTTATCATACTAATGCTAAAGAAAATCAACTTAACTCACTTACGATAGGGCTCTCTTGAGGTGATAGCCTGTGGGGAACTCAGGACGGATCTAGTATTAGTGGTTTTACATAGGAACAGTAGGGGATATTTCGTGCTCCAAGTCCTAGGATCGGAGACATTATAAGGCAGTTAGGGTGAGTTATGTATGAGTAATATCTGGTCGCCTTTTTTATCCAATCTTTTTGAACATGTGGGAGACGTCACTGCTGGTCTATATCCTCGAGCTTGAGAAGGGTTGGACTAAGGTGATTGAGGCTACAGTCCGGATCTATTCCCATGGTCTAATAACAACCTTTTCTCCAGACACACCGTGCTTGACCTTCTCGAGAGCCTCATCCAATTTTCCTAAACCACCCGGAGTGACCGTAACCCTATTGGGGATGAACAACCCCTTGGCTACCCACCCATCCTCGCCGCCAAGGTGTTCAGCCAAAGGCTCACTCAAGTACCTTAGGTGTGGACCACTTCCAAACCCCATGATCTGTTGAACGTCGACCTTGGGCTCGTTAGATTGTCCCAGCTCTCGGGCCTCGCTATCCACAGAGTTCAGAACAATAACCCGGCTACCGTCCACCTTTTTCGCCTGCAGGATGCTGACACCTAGCTTCTGCGTTTCCCGGGCCGAAATGGAGTCAAAGACAAATTCAAGTGGCAGGTCACCAATTGCAGCGAGGTGGTCCTCAAGAGAGGCTTTGGTCCGATCCAAAACGATATGCGCTCCGAGGCTGGTCAAGAACTCGTGATGGACGGGGCTAGCATTCGTGACGATGCGCCCAAAGCCTGATAGTCGAGCAAGCTGAATTGCATATTGTCCGACAGAAGAGCTGCCTCCGAGAATGACGATGGCCTTTCCTTTGCCGACTTGGTCGCCTCCCTGATCCCATGGTGCCGGGAGTCCTTGACCGGACTTGTCGTAGAAGCCGACCACGGCTGCGACGGTGGTTAGGTGAATACCCGCGGCTTGATCGTCTGATATATTTCTTGGTGTCTTGGATAGTAGTGCTGCAGGCATCTTGCAGTACTGTTGGAATGTGGTAGAGTCGATGTTTCCAAGGATGCCCTGGAAGAAGACGCGATCGCCAACAGCAAATCCAGTGACATCAGGTCCCAACGCCACAATCTCGCCTGAGGCGTCGGATCCCAGAACAGTTGGCCATTCCTTGATGAAAGCTCCGTAGTCCCGAAGTTTCCAGTCCACGGGGTTAACAGCAGTTGCTGTGATCTTGATGGCCACCTCGCCAGGGCTTAGTGGAGACAAGGAACGGTCTGAGACGACATGGGCCTCTCCTTTGCCTGAGAGTAGAGCCGCTTTGAAGGTAGTAGGTAGGGACATGGTGAAGATTATAAAAAATGGGAGCACTGATTGGGAAACTAAACCTGTGAGAATGCCGAGTCCCAAACCAGAGACTTTATCGTATTGGGTCAAAGAAACTTACCGAGGCATCGGAGTGATATTGTCCCGCACCTGCATTACAAATAGTTGACCGACCTGGAAAACATCTCCGTTGTGACCCGCTGAGGGTCTGGCGCGATTCAAGCTCGTATGCTTTGGCCCCTTTGATTGGGTTGTTGGGCTGGAAAATTTTAGCTTTTCAGGGATGGTCTCGCCATTCTTGAGCCAGTACTCACCATGTTATTGCCAGCCAGTGAACGAACATAAGATGCTTTAGTTGGTGTTGCTTTTAACAGGAGATTATGATAATGGATTAGGAATATCAGCTCAACTTCCCCAATCAAGAGGTCGCATATTCTGCTTCATAACAACCATAAGCACTTGATCTAGATCCCGGTTGTTGGTTCAATGGCCAATGAGGGAGCTCGGCTGGTTTCTCCGAGACGCGGAGCCAGTTACGTTTTCGGGCATGGACAAGGATTGTCCTTCGTTTTTCCGACTTGCCCGACCAGCCCACTCAACTCCGCCAGGTCCCTCCCGGCCATCTTGACCAGGGTCTGCTCTATCAAGGGCAGCTTGCCTTCAAAACAACGAGATTAGGTTATCTGATGAATAAGGACTGGGAGAGGGAGTAGGTCAAATAGAAATCATTCTCGTAGTTATACTTAATAAACAAGACATAGCATGTACCTCGCCTAGAGTGGCGTTATCTCGTCATGTTCCCGAAGAGTGACCGATATTGCTTCCTGGTAGTGAGAGCCATCAACTAATAGTTGCACACCCACATCAGAGTTGTCCCACAAGAAAAGGTCAATCATCTCGACACATCATCATCTAGGAATACACCTCTGGAGCGCATTCTCTGTGGACTGTTTCAAAGGCGGGCTGACCCCCAAACCAGCCTGCTCGAGGTGTGCCAATACTCTTGAACGAGAAAGCGGCGTCTTCTTCGTCGATAGGAATTGTCTTTCCACCGTGGCCAGCGGCGGCAGCATCAGCCAGGAGCTGCGTTTTGCAGCAACTCTCCAGTGTGTTGAACCAAAATATGCATTCTTCTACAGTTTGTCCGACCGTCAACAGTCCGTGGTTCTGAAGAATGACGGCCTTCTTGGGGCCGAGAGCGTTGGCGATATTGAACCCTTCTTCTTTGGCTAGCACAACTCCCTTGAAAGACGTATAGACGGTATGATCTTTGTAGAAGATGCACGAGTCTTGGGTTGTGATATCGAGTTCACGTCCAAGCGTGCTGAACGTTCGGCCGTGGAGAGCATGGCAGTGAGCCGCGCAGAGGACTTCTGGTCGCGCAGCATGGATCGCTGAGTGGATCATATAAGCAGCAATGTTAAGTAGACGATTCTTCCCGCCGTCGACGACATTCCCATCGTGATCGACTAAGATCAGGTCTGACTTCTTGATATGTCCAAAAGCCATGCCAAAGGGATTCACCCAGAAGTGGTCAGGCTTGACGGAGTCGCGGAGAGTAATGTGACCGGCGACGCCCTCGTCATAGTTGTTGCGGCTGAAGATACGGAAAGCAAGGGCTAGACGGCCTTTGAGATACTCCCGCTCTTTGTACTTGTCTTTGAAGACTGGGGGTTTGGGAAACTTTTGTAGGGCGATTTCAACGCCATGCTGAGAGGCCGTGGTGTCTGAGATACCGGTTCCAAGGGCCGGTGACTGGTTAGGCGAGGTTTCCAGCTGTAGGGCATGTGTTTGGCCCCCCGAGGAAGTAATCTTAGCAGCCGTAGACGACATGATTTCCGGCTTCTCTAAATGACAATAGTACGTGTGCGTAAATGGGTTTCAAGACGAGACTTGACTGTGCTGAAGTGGAGCAGGTTAAGAACCCAGGAGGTCTTCCGTCATATATAGGTCAGTTCCAGAGTGATGTAGCGCAGTCAGCTGAGCATTCGGGAACTTGGATTGCCTCCTCTCGGACGGACCACGCCAGCCGGGGTCCGGCAATCTTGGCAACCCCAGTTTCCTGGGTCTTGCTATTTGCGGGGAACCTTGTCTAAGGGTTGTTACTGGGTCAAAGTCGGAGAGTCAACCGCCGTCCGCTACAATGAGCCGGGCCCGAGATCACCCATGTATGACAATGGTCATGGTTCAATAATACGCAAGCCGGATACCTGTTCGTAATGTTGGCACCTGCTACTTGCAGTGACTAGAGTGAAGAACTTGAAGATCTCTTTGGCTTGATACGCATGATGATATCTAGGCTGGTCTAAACACTACAAAGGTCTCTTAGGCTAGCAACTGATGGTTGAGTGTATGTGGTGAAACTGTCGGTGTGTTCTAATAAGGTAGCATGAACTCGGGACTTCGAGTCCGGACATATCACAAAGCCTGAGAGTTAAGAGGGGAAATTTGCAAGGCGAGCAGGGTAGGGCGCAGGGTGTAGGGCGTAGGGCGTGCTTCACAGTATAAACTTGACCCGTGCCAAGAGGTTTGAGAAATTGAAGTACCGTCGGAATCTTTTCCTCCGGATGCACGCAAGCCTGGCTAGGACCATTATTCGGCGGTATGAAACAGAAATGCGAGTCTTAACAGTAATAGGGGGTTGGCCTTATCCTCAATATCTACATGCTTCCCTCCCCTCCACATTCGCAGCCGGCTGCAATAACATCAATGTCAAGTTCGGAATGTATCGCTTTAGCTACTTTCATGAAGGATATCAAGTGATATTGTCAACTCTGTCTGGTGATGGATAAAGGGTTTGTTTCATATGAAAACGGGGAGGTCCTATTAACACTGGCCTGTGTGTGGTCTCTAGCTGTTCTCGTAGGAAGACATAGCGATACGGTATGCACTCACAAGATGGCGAAGCGTCAGAAATACACACGGTAGCGCCGAAGACAAGCTATAGTTAGGGCTAACAAGTCCCGAGCTGACGTTACCCCTTTGCGTCTACCATGGAGATCAAAACCCCGAATGTCAAGGCTCTTTCCGGCTGGAGATCAGCTTCGTGTCTATTGCGAGATACTGTTTTCCCCGTGTCCTAGGTACCCCGCATGTAGCGGCAGTTTGGCACTCTCCTTTTGCTCCGTTGCCCCCTTTATCTTCCCCACGGGGCCCCTTGATCTGGCGCAACCGAGACCCACAAGTCAGCGAGTTGGTGGCATTCAACGATTCGAAGAGAACACTTCCTTATGTTTGTTCATTGTGGCTTGGAGGGAGTACCGGTCATGTAAGGAGAACAATGTGTTGCCAGATGAAGTTGAGGGACTATGGCCCGACGCCGAGGTCCGGGCTATTGATCGACATCGCCAGAAGAGTAGGCTATCACAACTTATGCCGGAGTCTTTCCCTCCGACAATGTTGGTTAAAATCTACCTTTAACGCCTTGGGTAAGATCCTTGACATTTATTTCTTCTGTTACAGATACCTTGGCTGAGAACCGTTGACCGTGTATTGTCATATTCAAAATTTTCTTTACAATGTCTGTTGACAAAGTTGAAGATTACAGGTCCAAACCAGAGCAGGATGTTGAGCATGTCAGCGTGCAGAGCCTGCCAAGTACGACCATCGGCATCCTGACACCACATGAGCAACAGCTCGCCCTCAAGCTTCGGAGAAAGATCGACTTGTTGATCATGCCTATCATCATGGCGGTCTACCTACTGAATTGGATTGATCGGTAGTTTCTTCATTCCTCAGAGGGCTCTCGGCTTTAACACTGACATCTCTCCAGCAACAATTACGCCGCGGCTCGCCTGCAGGGCCTTGAAAAAGACCTGAATCTGACCCCTGCTCAGTATCAGTTTGGACTATCAATACTATACGTCGGCTATCTCCTCGCCCAAGTTCCCTCGAACATGATTCTGAACTGGTTCGGTCGACCATCGCTATATATCGGATTCTTCTGTTGCGCATGGGGGCTTATAACACTCGTTACCTCGATGGTGCATAACTTTGCGGGAATTGTGGTTTGTCGGTTCATACTTGGTATTGTTGGTAAGTCTCAGTACTCGATACTTGTTAGGTAGTGGAAGACATCGACCGATCTGACGGGTTTATTGTAGAGGCTCCTCTGTTTCCGGGAATACTTTTCTACCTCTCGGTAAGGACTTACGAACCCAACTACAAGCTGCAGTTACGACTGACGTGGGCTTAGAAATGGTACACAAAAGAAGAAACGAACTTTCGTATGAGTCTCTTCTTTGCCGCTTCATTCATTGCGGGGGCCTTTGGCAACTTGATTGCGGCTGGTATTCTCGGCGGACTCGATGGAGCTAGGGGCCTCGCTGCTTGGAAGTGGCTCTACATTATTGAAGGAGCTGGTATGTCTGTCGCCCCTGTATCCTGCACTTCTGATGTTCTGATACGTGGGCATCGCTCTCTTTCAGGGTCGATCTTGACAGGGATTGTCACCGCTCTTTTGTTACCTGACTTCCCTGAGACCTGGAAAGCACTGCCAGATGAGCTCAAACAAGTCGGTGCGTGCTTCCTCTCAACCCGGAACGTTCCTAGTGTTCTGCTAACTGGCAATGCCAGCCAGTCGCAGATTGTTTCTCGAAACTGGTGCTGCAGATCTCGATGACGACCAGGGGATCAAGTCTCAGATTAAAGGCTTCAAACAAGCATTCACAGATATCAAGGTCTACATCCTGGCCTGCTTTTATATGTGCATCACGACTGCATCAGGATTCCAAAGCTTCTTCCCAACTCTTACCTCGACACTTGGCTATAACCATATCATCTCACTGCTTCTTGTCGCTCCGCCATTCATGTTCCTCACTATCTATAGCCTCATCCATGGCATCATTAGCGATAGCTTGCGAAAGCGGTTTTGGTTCGTCTTCTATCCAATCCCATTATCGATCGCCGGCTTCCTGTTGTTCATGTTTACGGATTCCTTCGGCCCAAAGTACTTTGCTGCTTTCCTAATGATGTTCTGCCTCACCATCAACGGAACCATGTATAGCTGGATTGCTAGTTCTATCCCTCGTCCGCCCGCGAAGCGTGCCGTAGCCTACGCCTTCATCAACTCCATCGGGAATTTTGCCAGTATATGGACACCGTTTACGTATAGGGACGTGGACAAACCGCATTTCCGTTTGGCTCTGGGTATTAATGCTGGGCAACTGGTCATCGCCGGCATACTATCCCTGTGGTTGCGCTCGATTCTAATTCGCGAGAATCAGAGGATTGACCAGGAAGAAAATGATCAGGATGGTAGGTCGGCCCGGAATGCTCCATATGGATTCAGATATGTAATCTAGGAAGACCTTTCACATCCTTGATGGATAAAGCGCTGCATGGAACTGCTAGATGTGAATCCTCTAATCCATCCCAAAGTACGGGCGGCGATATTACCCAAAAGTCACCGTGAGTGGTGAAGTGTCGTTCTATTTCTCTGTTTTTGGCGATCTGAAGTCTTTGACGCACTCCTTCTTGGAGCTCTTTCTTCATGATTAAATTCCTACAAGAGGAATGAATTAAGGTTTGAAAATGTACCCAGTCTCCATTCAATGTCTATTCATCTAGCATCGACGTGGCAAGCCAGTTTCACTCTTTCTGGAATTCGATATCAAACTGCACATACGATATTATGCTTCCGTTTTCCTGCCCCAAACCACCTTCACTCGAAAATAAGCGTGAATCTTGCTATTTCGCATCTCACGGCGGAGGCGTGCGGCATACGCCGCTACCTCTTCCTTCGACCAGCCCTCCATAGTAGCCATATACAGCACGTATCCCTCAGTGTCCTGTTCAAGAGTGGCCCGTGAGAATCGACCCATCTCTTTCAGCTTGGGGTCTTTCGGCCAATCTCCGAGAGGGACCTATTACAGCGTGTCAGTGTAAGCCAAGGCTAGGGAAACCACTCAGCGCCCAAAAGTTACGCTGGAGCCTACCTTGATACTGAACTCTCGGACGTCAACGAAGCCTGCGGCCTCCATTGCGGTCCTCTGTCCGTCATCGTATGCAATAGTAAACATACGCCCTAGTTTGCGGCCTCCTTGGACGAACAACCTCCTCCACTGAGCCATTGCGCTCGACTCGGTGACTGTTCCATCGTCACTCTCCAACCATGGCGCTGATTCCAAGCTCTCGACGAAGCCGCCCGGCTTGCAACACCTGAAGGACTCTCTGAAGAGCGCTTTCCAGTCGACAATGCTTCCCGTAAGGTAGCGCATATGCACATAGTCGAGGGAACCAGGAGGAAATGTCCATTCCTGTGTGCAATCATCAATGTGGCTGCATTCTGTCAACGATTGGCAATATCAGATACGCTCTAGATATCCTTACAATTCCAGGTTGGGCGGGACCCAGCTGGGTTGAATGGGTGAGATGTCGGTGCCAACCACCTTGCAAGCAGGGTGTTCATCTGCAAAATCGCTAGAGAAGGGTATGTCAGTGTACGCACTCGCTGCTGGTAGAGGAATGTCTGGCTGTACATAGCCCAAATGCCTGTCCCAGTGCCAATATCAACCGCTTTCTAAAATCACATGCATCAGTAAAACCAGTACGACCCAGTCGTCCAACCACACTCACCTCGATATCCTTTTTTAGTGGTGCCAAATGGAGCCTGCCGCCGATGATGAGTGTCAAGAGGTGATGGCTTTCCACGTCAATAGCTTCATACCCAGGGCACATCAGGCCTAGCATACTTCATGTCCATGGACTCGTTCTGCTGTTCGTCGTTTGAACCCCTGTGGATGATTCAGTCACATGTCGATGGTAGAGCATTCGTTAGCAGGATACCAGTACTGGGCGTTGCCCCTTTCACTGTGGTACGTTCTACCATGGATGCTTCGATACTCCAGCACGCTCGAGCTTAGTGATGCTGTGGACTCGGGTGGTTCGTCATCTTGATCAGAGTCAGGCTGGTCCTCGTTATCGTTATTTACAGCCTATAAGATTTAGATCCGTTTTGCTTGCTAAGGCGCTGAACCATAAACCTAGTAGATGGATTAGCGGCGCTAGGAACTTACCCGATGATCCCCGGGCGGGGGGTTCTGAGCGGATTCGGAGGCCTGGTGGAACTGTGCTACACCAGCTTCCTCTCCCTCGCCTGGCCTGGATACTGTTGCTGGGCTGCTGGACATGGTGCGTGAGGTCGTCAGAGATTACAGGCATAACTACCAGATTGCCATGGTGAGGGGAACAGCAGAACCTCAGGTGATGTGATATCACTTGTGCCAGGGCCTCGCCCTTGCGACTCCTTGGCATCCAACACGCCCCGAATATTAATCCGTTACTCTCCACTTCCTCGACGTCCTGATGCATGCACTACTGCCGCTAGAGTAACAGAGCCGGGTTAGGAGAATAGCAGAGTGACCGGATACGGTTATTTAGAGTTCTGCAACGAGTTCAGAATCCCGCTGAGTCCCAAGTTGTCTCGACTCCGCACGACCCTACTCATGGCTTGCCGATAAACTGTTGCATTTATCGCGATGTGGTCGAAGTCCAACGGCCTCTAGAACATGGTTAACGTGGTCGTCACTATATCCGCGTTGACGACGGATTCAACGTCGAGCAGGCTTTGGGGAGGCTGTGCGCCTCTATTGCGCTTCCTCCACGACTTCTCCGATTCAGAGTTGGCTCGGCGCACTTGCGGGTTATGCACCCTCATCATCGTCTCCATTTCTTCAAGGGACTCTCTCTACAAGATAGCTCACAATATCACAATGACATTGCTCTAGCAGCCGCGCATTCCAGATATATAGTACCTTAGTATCCTAGAAGAGTCTCTTCAACTACGACCCCATGGAAGAAACAGGTCGTTCCGAATTCGACGTTGCGTACCAAATACAGATTGTACCTCCCGCCTAACTAAGCCGTCCATTTCAATCAACAAGCTCAGGACAGGCCCAATATCATATCTTATTTAGAAACACAGACAAACACACCCAACAAAAGCAAAGAAAAAAAGAAGAAGCTTCAAATCGTTTTTCCAGACGGAGACCCACTGCCACACTTAGAATCCGAGGTCGGTATCACGCCAAATATCAACTATAAAAGTCAAGGCTTGCGCTCTCATGCATGGATAGTTTTGATTGTCCAATATGAGTCACCCCGAGGTTGATGACAGCAGTGCGCCCTTGTTGCAAATGTCCAAAAGAGGATAGCGCTCAAGAGCGTCGTCCAGATACAGTTTGGCGCCAGAGAACTTCGGTGGGGATATTGCTTTGTCAGTGACTCGATCCCTGTAACGGTGATGGTATATAACGAGTTCATTGTTGCCAAGGTATCGCACTTGGATCTTTACATCAACTCCTATATCATTGTTGGATCAAACTTTCAAAATGGACTTAACAAATACAAATGACAACGTCCAATGCCCCGTGGCCTTGATAGCATCGAATCTGGTCTTAGTGCCAACACCGATCGCAATCTCATCACCATCCTACCGAGCACTTTATGCCTCACTCCATGCCGATGCCTCATTTTGTCATATGGGATTTGGAGATCATTATCCCGCTAGGTCATGGAGTGACGAAGAGACCTACCAAGTCATTTCAACTCGGGATGTGAATAATGATTGGAAGAAGAGAGGCGTGGGCGATTTTGCAGTGGGATTATGGGATCAGAGTTCCCATGAACATGTTTTTGGAGGTGATCTGATCGCGAGAAGTTTTTCTGTTCCAGGGTCTGACGAGGGGGCGCGGGTTCTGGACGCTGCTAGAGAACCGTCCTATAAGCTTGGTACGGCACTTGAAACAATAGAATGGGTGGGCTATGCAGGCATTCGGGAAGCTCGAGATGTTGAGGGCATATCATCATGGAAGGAAAAGGCCGAAATACGATACGGGGTTTCCCCGAGGCATTGGGGACAAGGCATTGCGAACCGGGCAACACAGGTCGTTATGGCTTGGGCTCTAGCGGACAGAGGAATCACGAAGTTCATCGCAGAAACGGAACGCGGCAATACTCGGAGTGGGCGAGTCCTCCAGAAGCTTGGGTTTATCGAATTGGAAGAGGCAAAGTATTGGAAAGAACCAAGCCAAGTGGAATGGGAGAGATCCGTCTAGGTGTAGCGATCACGGGTGGTATGGGTATAATAGTTTAGCATGAACTCTCAATGAATACGGTGCGTCTTGGATCTGGATCCAACGGCAGATGTGTTGATTGAGAGTTGGCACTTCTACCTGTGTTGGGTTCACACTCCTTGTTCATCCATCTAGCATGCGTAGCAAGTGGCTTTTCTGGCCGCCAAGTTACATATGTTCATTATTTAACTCAATAAATAAATGCGGTTTTGTCGTGAAGTCCTTGTTGGCTGAGTCGGTATTGAGGTAAATGAATGTCGATTTGCTTCCGTCTTGAAAAGGACAAAGAAGGCAGTGCAGCATGAATCATGGATGTGTTGGTCGCCTGAAAGGCGCATTGGAGCCTTGTCACTCACAATGAGGTGCAATGAGGCAGCACGGGCGACTTGGGGGCCGAGGAAAGCGTTTTCAAGCTGGGCACCAGTATAGAGGTTTCAGGTAGCGGTACATAAGCTAGCCACGTTGACAAGGACATTGTCAAGTTCTCAAAGCATTTGGTATGACAAGAAACCACGATAATTATAGAATTTATATCGTAAATAGAATGAAAAGAACCTGCAAAAGGTCTCCTTGATAACGGTTGCACGCATGATAACTACTCTGAGAGACCGAAGAACGGATAAGAAATGCAAAGGAAGCGTAATGCTGTCTAGGTAGGTGACGAAATCTCCGTGATTTCTCCAGTTTTAATTTATTCTTGTTCTTATACAAGATCTAGCAGAAAATACCTCAGCAAAAGTGGCGCCTGAACGGTGTGCTGTCTTCCACAACTGCGGACATCGGGCTTACATTTGAGGCCTCTGGGCTGATCTTTGGCGGGCCTGCTTTTGCAGTGGGCCTCAGCCAAGGGCGAGGCAGACATGCCTCGAGATATGCATGTAAGTTTGGGTCCCGCATGACAGATGGAGTGTGTGGAGAGAACGATTGCCTGTTCTCACTCAAGCCTAGCGAGAGGTAACAGTTTTGTGCTTGACGCCTGGTCAACTTACCAACTTGACCACATGAGTTTGCGTTGATCGAGACGCAGTCACGCTGCCCCGCCAACCACAAACGCCCTACTAGCCTCCAGAGCATTACAGTGCGAATAGTCTCTGCGGCTGTCTCGTGCATGCACTGCGCCTCTGTGTGTGCTGTAACATCGACATCGAATTCTTGTCACAGCCAATCACATCAAAAAGGGTGCAGATGACGTCTCCACCACAACCAATGGGCTTGCCATTTTCAAACAGTTATTATAGCGGGCTGCACATTGGGATGCAGGCTGCTTTCACAATTGTGTGAGCCAATCGTGCTGAAGCATCACCGAAGCGCCCACAGGTGCTTTTGTCCGACAACCTTGTCCACCTGGCGGGTCATCTGCCTCACCCGGCTAGAATTTGACCTTTCTTTCAACCATATATATATATAGAATTCGGCGTTCGTACTTAGACAATTCTAAAATTCTATCAACGTCCACAGCACATTTCTGACTGAGCTACGTTCGACTCCTTTAAGGGCAGCCTCCCTCTACATTTCTCTTCTCCTCTATCACTAGTAACATCATGGGGGCTTCTCGCTTCTTGTCTCCCCGTCGTTCAACATCAACTCTGGGTACGGGCGCCGCCAAGCCCCTGCCATATAGGATTACTCGGAACAAAAGAACCAGACCAAAGAGTCCAACTACCTCTGTCCGTCGCAACTCACCGCTACGATTCCTTCATGATAACTTAGGGGAATGTAGCTATATCACACCGTCGTGCTCAGAAGACGAGACGCATGATGACTTTGGACTTTGGGATAGCGATTCCGAGAATGAATCCTGCTGCGGAGATGAGCACCGCAGTATCAAGGGCAATGCTTTACCTGAGAACCACAGGTTTCAGCATGCTCGGCCACTGGTGTCGCAGCTCATGCGCGGGAAGCTCAATGCTTTTATCCGCATCGCGCAGTATGTGAGACCACTGGATTACGATCAGCCGCCTCTGAGTTGGTTCAAGTCCTCAAACTGGCCTTCAGAGTTCGCTTGCCTTGGCGACGCGGATAACTACAGTGACGATGAGTTGGTTGTGGTGTCACCACCTAAAGGTGTTTTCCACTTTGCCTGTCCTTTCTATGCTTTATACCCGAAACGATATCGGCAATGTCTTTTACAACACGACTTGCTGACTATGGATAACGTCATCATGCACGTCCAACGTCATCATATGAAAGCTCCTTACTGCCCTGTGTGTTCCCAAACCTTTGACACAATCATACAATGCGATCGTCATATCGTTAAAAGAACGTGCCAGCTCAGCGAGCTTGTGATCCCGGAAGGAATCACTTCGTACCAGAAAGTCAGGTTGACGAGGAGGGACAATCGTCATCTGGGCAACACAGAACGTTGGAATCGCCTCCATGCCACAATTTTCCCCGAAGCGGGAGAGGTCCCGTCACCGTACCTTGACCAAGGCTGCGGACGGGTGGTATCTATGGCTCAAGATTACTGGAGGGAACATGGCCGGAGCTGTGTCTCTGAGTTTTTGCAAAGCCAGGGCTTGATTGAAGAGGCTGGAGAAGAGGACGAGGTCGGGGACGAGGACGAAACAGCGCAAGCGGCATTGTGCGAGCTAACTTTAGAGAACATGTTGACGGAGATAGTTCAAGAGCACGAGCGTATGCAGGATGAGCGGGCGAGGGATGAAGAACCAGGCAGAGTGCTTTAGGTATCTAGTGTTGGCTGGGTCTTGGATGACGGTAGTCAAACTAAAACAAGGATCAGGAATTGAAGGACCTGAGAGGAGCAAAAACATCACTTGGTACTTTGTGGATTTGGCAACACCCGAGATAAAATTTGGATTTTGTTATGAAGGATATAGGAAACTAATTAAAGTGAGAAAACCGAAACCACCCATTGTCAAAGACCACAATTTGTCTCGCCATTTTCACCCTAGTCGCAACCGTCTAGAACCGAAGAATTTGCTAAGTGCCTTAGTCCGTCTCATGATGGAAAGCCGTCGAGCCAGGGTGGCCCTCACCCGAGTCAAGGTGCGAGGGTTCCGAGTCGCCAAAATAGCCCGAAACGCCTTCATTCCCGTTTGTGAATTGCTGCGGCTGGACACCTGTGCCGATGTGCGAGTTACTCCATCCTTGAAAGCTCAGTGGCCATTCCGGGTACCCCAAAGATGTTCCCTGCACTGGCTGGAAGGTGGTGTCCGTAACCTGCCAAGTCTGCAACGGTCCGGAGTGGGGCAGAAGAGGTGCTTGCGGACGTGGCCCGGCGTGGGACGGATCCGAGACTAAAGGAACATCTGTGTTGGGCCAGTCGGGCGGGACCTGCGTCGGCCAACTAGCCGAGGCTTGTGTAGTTTGGCTGGACGGGACCTGCCAAGCGGCTAGGTCGGATCCGAAATGCACTTGGAGGGGCAGGTTGGGAAGGTGTATACCAGAAAAGGCTTCGGGAGGCTGCTCGAATGGCGTCACTGACCAAGTGTTGCTACCAACCAAAGAAGCTTGGGCCGGGGTCGGACTTGGAACTTGTAGGGGCTGCTGCGAAGCCCCAGCCGGAACGGTGTCGATACCCTCGTCTCGCGTTGGGGTGATGGGGGTGCGGAAAATTGCTTGAGCAAGCTCTTGTATCAGCGACGCCGAGACTTGCTCATCTTGGTTCCTGGACCTGAGGATCTCGCGCACCACTTGCGGTGCATGGCGGCGGAGGACATCGACAAGGCTTTCGAAGAATGGGGACGGGGGAGCCTGTCGTTGAGGGAACAGCCGCTCCCATGCTGTGTACCACTTGCGTTCCTGACCGGGGGATGCACTGAGGTTCTTGAGGTTTTCATATTCTTCTGGAACAAGCCATCCGGATTCCTCGCGGCTCCTCGACTCGCATTGCCGAGCTCGTAGATGGTCGTTTCTCAGCCGATTTGCACCTGCGCCAATGAAGTCAATACGGCAAGTTGGGCAATGGACGGGACCGAGGAGATGGCACCGGAAGATGTGCTGCAAGACCCGATCCCACTTTGACAGAAAGAAATGCTCGCATGTCTGGTATCCACTGGGATCCAGCTTGTGGAATGGGCAAGCCCATCTCACTTCCTTTCCGCAAGGATTCCAGAGGGCGTTGTCGCGGTCGGAGCGTCCACCGCCGCTGCCGTTGCCGCTATCGCTGCCGTTGACTCCATTGTCCTCGGGATGAGTGCTGTTTTTCCGTCGAGATCTCTTGCCAGAGCCCCCTCTCCCGACCCCTTGGTATTGGCGCTTCCGGCCAGACCCAGCGGAGCTGTACCCCCCAGCACAAGATCGAGGTGTGGAGCCGCAAGCGAGATCAGGTAGCAAAAAATCCGGGGACGGTCCGGGGATCAAGAGGATGGTCCAACCGTTTTTGCAAGGGAGGTTGATCAAAGGAGGAAGCTCCTTTGCCGGCGCTGAAGAGGTTGTGATACGATACACAGCGATGTAGAGCCCAGCACACAGCAGCTCAGAGATGCCACACATACCGATGCACAGGCCAACGCAGCACAGCGCAAAGTCTAGCGCCCAAATTCCGTCAGCGTGGAACTCAAGTGATAGCGCCAGAACATACCACATGCGATAGAGCTCAGCCAAAATTTTAGCTCTGTCGCCTCAACGTATCTTGTGCTGCTGGCGGGAGTGATGGACTCGATTTGAGTTTTCGCATCTTCCTCGATTCGCCGTGTCTTTTCCGGGCGCGTGGAAATGAGCTTCTGGCAGTCATTTCCCTCGTCGACGCGCGGGGTCCACGGGTAGTGGGTAGTGGGGTGGCCATTACTGGGCTTGCCATGAGCCCCCATGATGAGGAACGAAGGACTGATGATGTGGGTGAACAAGTATCGAGTATGCGACGTTTAATCTAATTAAGAGAAAGTTCAGAAGTAGCTAACATCGAATTCCCAATAGAAAGAAAGAACAAAGCAGAAACATGAAACTCTTGAATTTTGTGCCGGCCACGCACGTTCCGAATCCCGTAAGGCTTCGCGGCTGACTGCGTTCGCCGAACTCTTCTCTATCACAGTTGTGAGAATGGTACACATGGTGAAGATTCAAGCGCGCGTTGATTCGGTGTTGTTAAGGCGTCTGCATCCTCTAAGGTGAGGCCGCCTGCCCATGGAGGTGGCGACCGTGGCCAGCGATCATGGCCAGGGGGTTGGCGGCCAGGGGTGGGTTTCGCCCGGGCCAGCCCTACGGCGTATGGATTTCCAACCGGTATTCTACCGTTCGAGACCCTCCCTCCAACTCGACCTGAATTAAAACGGTTGTGGTCCAAGAAACCAGGCATTCTGGACCTGCTGCTGTCAGCTTGGAGACGTGGTTCCTACCTATCTTGGGTACCTACGGAGGAGGAGAAAGATGCACACATGACACCAGCGACAACTTTCCAATTCGATTCAGGGCCAAGATTCATAAAAGACTGTCAGAAGCCTTGAGAACCGTATTTCCTACATAGGCAGAGAATGAATATCGATTTTACATGGCATCAGGCTCTGCTTTATTGGCTCTGTCTTTCTCCTAAGCACGATAGCTGTGGGAGCTCTTGATAACATCTTAGAGATGACTAGAGCTTCTACCATACCCATCCACGGTGATCAAGTGACCAGCTACTTCATGTATAACATCTCGTCAATAAGTAGATACGGAAGACGAACGAGGCGTCACTGGATGGTTCCGTCCGTAACGCGAGGTAAATGTCAATCAACACTATTGAATGGGCATCTGCGAGCTGTTTGTTTTGCGTATTGTCGACGCGCAGTTGCAGAAACTGCTCCAACGCGAGGCGCAAGACCTTCGAAGGTGCTTTCGAGGAGCACAGGCCACTGGATTCCCACAAATGTGTTTGATGGGCGAGAGCCACACAAATGTGTGACAGTCTGACAGACCTGGGTGGGCGTCTGCGTTGGCATCCTATGGGGGGTTATACGTCACAAAACCAAGATTACCGGTGTCGACGAATGCAAGATTGACCCTTCACATCGATCATAGTTGGCCCGCATCACTACGGCCCCCTCCATCTTCCAGAAAGGCTTGAGCGGGACGAAGAAGCAAAAAAGGCGACGCATGGTGCCCACACGCTCCCTCGCACTCGAAGGGTCGGTGCATCGGGCCTCATTGCCTCGTTATGCAAGGCGTGTGGTTCCGCGTCCCCTGGTGTTTCAACTGAGTGTGCCTGTGGCTGTGTTATCTCCTTTTTTTTTTTTCTCATTTTTATTTGGTAATTCAGGGCCAGGCTCCTCGGGTGTGCAGAACCCCGCTGAGCGACCTTGGCGGCCCCTCGTCAAAACTCCCAGCTTGTCACTCAAGACTTTTCAAGTTCTTACAATCGTTAGTAGAGCACAAGGAAGTCTTTCTTGTTCTTACTAAAGTGAAATGACCAATGCCCTTCTGGCCTGGGCTATAGTCGGTGATGTACCATCTCAAAATTCCCCTGTCGTGGCAAGCCTCGAGCAGGGATAGTCGCTCGAACTGACTTGTCGATGGACTGCCTACTAGTCAACAGATCCAAGACAGGTTGAAGGTCATTGCAGTTCGGGGAATTAACACCCGAGGCACAGGCAGGCGTTGCTAAAACCACTCCCCCACCAAAATCGGAACGTTGGACACTTAGCACTGCCCTCATATTATCTCATCTAGTGCATCCCTCTCTCAACTTTTGTTTTTCCAGTCCCTCAGCTTTCCGGCCGTCCTATATACGGCTTCGTTATGTCGTCTACACATCGACCTTTATTCCTAGCCCAAATTCAGTACACACATTGATCTCGGCTTCGTTTATTATTTGTCCCTTGCTATTGACCACCTTTATTGTTCTTCAGCGTCGCCTTGTGCAAAATCCAGGCAACGACTTGCCTTCGGCTTGATCATTTTCAACATGCGATGGCCTCTTCAAACCCCACCGTCTCTCAGTTCGTTAATCTTGCAATCAAAACTCATGAGACGAACCAGAAGTATCTGATCTACGCCCGCAATGTTCGCGAATTCAAGACAGACGTTCCGACCGCTCGTGCCCAAGATCCCCCTATTAAAAGATGGAGAGGAGAATCTTCGGACAATTATAAATCGTGCTCGCCGTCAAATTCAGGCTCTCAAGCTCGGCAGACATTACACATAAAACGTCATAAGTCAACAACGCCTCTATTAGGAACCATCGACGCTTGAGGAACAGTGGATTCGGTCACACGAAGTGATGACAGACTGTGTTCTTTTGCTTCTGCGTTTCCTCTGATCCCTCTGAGGGTGGTGGAGTTATGATACCAAGTGATGACAGCCCAGGTGAGATAATGCTATAAACCACTACCAGTTTAGAAGCCGATCATTGTGCCAAGACAATGTAAGGATCTGCTGCAGAGTAGAAGCCCTTGGGGATCCTATGGCTGACATAGAGCCTCCTGTTGCTCCAAACAAGAGAGTGCTATACAACAAGCCGTCGCCCTCAAAAGCCGGGGTTGCCCAAACGCAAAATATCTCCATCTTTAACCCCAGCTGGGCTTCAGCTAGAAAGGGTGGAGGAGTCGCCTCGCATCTTGTAGGACAATCCGCGATCATGCCCCTCGCCAGGGTTAGCATGCGAGGCTGGTGGAACGAGTCCTTTGCAACCACATGCCGCTTGCTCTAATGACAACTAGCCTGACACGTCGTTGATTCCCGCCAAACGGATCGAACAATTTGGAACTTAGAAGGTGGACTCAAAAAGGAGAAGAACATGCTACACCTGCCACGACCCTAACAAGGAGGGACGGAGTTCTAATGCAGATGCAAGCATGAAAAACTCACAAGGCAGCAAAGCGTTCGCATGCCCATATTACAGACTTGACCTTATCCGCCACATGAACCATATGAACCACAGGTTGAATCGGATTCAGGATGTCAAGCAGCATCTTAAAAAGCGACACACGGTGTCATTCGTGTCAAAGGCGTCATCAAGGCGTATCCTTGGATCGGTCAAAAGAGGGTAGTACGGCATCTTACAGCTACAAATCCCGAGAAACTCTGAACAATATAAATGGTGAGTCGCCGGGCACTCAATATCGTCTCAAGAGTCGAATAGATAGGAGGTTACCGGTAGAGGATCAGTGGTATTCAATCTGGAGGATACTTTTCCGAGGATTAACCCCGGAGGAAAGGCTTTACCTTGACAACGTTGTGGACGAAGTTATCAGCATTGTACGGGATTTTTGCAATATCAAGGACAACCAAGTTATTTCCGGATTTCTCCAGAATCAGGAGTTGCCTACGCAGTCGGCTCATCTCGTTCAGCATGTTTAGCAATTGATGACAGGGCTCTTCGACGAGTTTCGAACCTACTTTGGTCGAGTGTTTTATCATCCATGCCTGGCAGAATCGTCGCAAACTTGCATGGGTCCCAACCAAAATGGCACAGGTCCTCGGACCAAAACAGACGGTATATCTGACGTTGCTGTTCATTCTTCAACCATTGGGGACAACGAGTACAAGCCTCCCATTTCCCATTCTCAGAACATGAACCGATCTGTTGGTCCATCCTGTCGATCAGCGAGCAACACTTCAGAGTCGGATTCCGCTACAGCCGAACTACCTTCACCAAACGACCCAGTTTCTCATTATCTCCCGCAGGATGATTTCATTAAACAAGATTCCGACGGAATGGCAATTCAACCAGACTCAACTAGTCCTTTAGATATTTGTCTCAGGTCTAGCGTGCTTGAAGGATGCGGCTCTCTAGGCGCTGATGAAATTTTATTGGGGTTTGCCAACCTATCCGAGTATTTCTTGCCCAACTCATCTTGGGTACCTCCCGATCCTTTGGCTCCCCCCTCTCACTTTCCTATGGCGTATTAGCTGCTGCTCTAGACGCGCTCGGCAGTTTGGGCGTAAACAAGCTCTTTAAGTAAGAATTGCGTCAGAAGAGAAATTCAGAAATGGCGCAAGAAAGAATCGTGATGAACTCACCGTCTGGGCCAACAAATGGGAAACCCCAGAAACCATAGTCATTGACGAAGATTGACATTTGCCATCATACGGCCTAACTTGGACAAGAACCTACTTACAGATTCAGCAATGCATTGTCTGGCGTGGATATTGCTATGCCAGTGCACTTTAGGCTTACCAGTTCCATCGGCACCCCAGAAATGAATGTCCTAAATGTCACGGCCTTCGTAGGAGGTACCAGTCGAGATTATCTCCAAATTATCTGGGAATTGTGCAAACCTTTAAAGCAGGCCTTGTGGTCTTCGTATGAGTGATAACTATCGAACCACGATAAATCATTGCTTGTCGCTTCCATAACTGTCTTAGGACGGATCTTGCGGCAATGGGCTGCTCTAGGTCTTTATAAAGGATACGAAAGTTAAGCGTAAGAGATTGGGATGTGATGAGCTAGTTTTTAGCGATGGCGATATCAAGATAGCTGCCCCCTTGACTTTGTTCGTCGTAATGGAGAGACACGAGTCTATCTCGGACTAGATCGACGTCATTGCGTGTGTCGGCTCGGACAACTTGCCAGCTTTCGTAGGAGACGCGAGCTTTGGCCAAGGATAATAAGCCCACGAATGAAATGGCCAGCTTCATGTTGACCCTTGATTGGAAGACTGTCCTCTTCCGGCCATGATAAGCATACCCGAACCACCCGAATTCGCCGAACATGTTGTCTTCAGCCCAGT
The DNA here is from genome assembly GCA_013623625.1 of Fusarium setosum. NCBI lineage: Eukaryota > Fungi > Ascomycota > Sordariomycetes > Hypocreales > Nectriaceae > Fusarium > Fusarium setosum. The sequence goes on along the minus strand of JABFFE010000719.1, from coordinate 17,477 downwards.
ACGTAAGGGGCTTCATTTAACGGGCTACGTCACACGTAAGCACCAAGTCACAGAAGTCTCACTACCGTGGCCTTGGCTCCCCAGCGAAACAAGTGGTTGTACAAGGTCGTATGATAAACAAATCAATTAAATATGCGCTGGCCGATGACGTAGGGAACGCCCAGTGTCTTTCAGTGGACTTTAGCATAGGGCTGTGCCGCTTACTGGCTTTAGATAACGCAGCCTTACGCGTTGCCCAGTCTGTCATTTAAACGAGCACTGGGTTCCGTCACAGCCGGATCTGTCAAACAAATAAGGCTGATGTTCACCACGTTTTGAGATTGCCTCTGTAAAGGTGCGCAGTCAAGGGAGTTGCAAATTGTTCTATATGATAACTAAAGACTCATCATCGGGAAATGGATCTCTTCACATCCCACCAACTGCTCACTCTCTCGGCGTAAAATTGTTCGTACAGCGGCGCCTCTTCTGACAATGGCACTTTCCCATCCGCAAAATGCCACGGCTTCACCTTTCCAATAAAGTGAATGACCTTGTGCTCGTCCTTATACCGAAGAGCCGCGGAGATATACAACCTATACACCTTGTGCATGGCGAGGTTGTATGTAAAACTAAGCCTGTGCCAATTCCTTTCCCCACCGCCCAATTTTGTCGCCGGATTCTCTCCGTTGGCTAGACTCTTGCAGGGATGATGCCGTGTGCCGTCCCCAAAGAAGATGTTCAAAAGGCCTTGGTCACCGCCGTCGAAAGATGCCGTCGCCGAGGCCAATTGACGTAGCTCGGCAAAGGTGGATGCACTCGGTTTGAGCAGCATCACACCGCTGTTAAAACAGTCTGGGAAACCAGTATCTGGACAAGCAGCAAGCTCAACTGTTGGTGGAAGGTCAAAGAGATGGTCGAGGTTGGAGAGAACGAGGGTGTCTGCGTCAAGAAACAGGATTCTGTCAAACTGTGTTTGTGCCCAGAGCTGCAATTTGGTCAATGTGTCGCCCAGGTCAGGCCGGCCAATTGCCTTCAAGTTCTCATCACCGATGCCTCTGATATTGTTGACGGGGATGACTTGATCAAACATGGTGTGCAGCTCTGCTTGGGTTTGTTCAGAGACGGCATCGGCGACGATCAGTACACTCAAGGTTATGTTTGTTTGTGTGTTCCTGAGTGATTGACCTAGTACCATGGCGGCTGTGTCTGGTCAGCATAAGAGACACAAGCAGTGGTGTATGAACAGGCAAGTCCCTACCTGTTGCGTAATCATCGTTGGTCAAAAGCTGGTAACATTAGTATAGGTGCCCCGTAGCTACTCGGCAAATCTTGAACAAGCTTACTGTAGCATAGGTACACCTACGCAGCGTCCCTGGCTTTCCCGAGATTGTCATGGTAATTCGAGTGAAGGCGTTTGTATGTTGGGTATGTCACTGTCTTAACAAGCCTTTGCGGGCCATCCTCCTCGGCGAGAGTCCCGGCCACAGAGTATATATACAGCACAATCACATGCGTCACTGGCATCCCCGACACTTCCGTCAATGGCTGTGCAGACTGTAGCTACACTACTGTACTACAATACTACCCTTTCTATTTGACACAGTCGTCGATCTCTAGCCACAGCCGTCAACTGCGCTACTGTCTCTTAGCGCTTCGTGGGCATCCTTCCTACACCTTTGGTGAACAAACGCCTGGCTGGGTGGTACACGGCCGGGGATAGGCCGCGGAGCTCCGCGGCGAGTGCGCCGCGTGTAAGCGCTTGGCTGCTGGGAAATCAATTGTCGAGCGCAGGGATTGATTAAATGGTCAGATACGCCCATACGCCCGAGCGCGACGGACCAGACTAGTATGCCGCGACTGCACAAGGCCACGCGGCTTAAGGCGCTCTCATCAGTAACCAAAGGATTTGAAATCTTGTTTCTCTGGCCGGGGACTCGGGGTGGAGGCCAGTGTCAGCATCTCGATTCCAAAAGTAAAACTTCCAGTTGCGCCCTGTTAGTAGGACACCAAGTCAGCTTGAGCCACACCATGAGCAAATGTAAGTGCTGTAATCCAATTTTCCCAGCCTTGGCTAGCTGTGACCTACCGACAGATATCTTTAATGTGCTGACCAACCACCGCGACTTCTTGTAAGGTTCGCACAAGAATACCCCTGTCCTCGTCCCAGTACTGCAGTCCATCCTAGAGCTTGGCGAAGAAAAGGCGGTGGCCTTAAGCCGTTGTAATCTCGATCCAATCATTAATCAAGATGAATCGACTGCTTCCTCTGAACAGCATCTGCCGTTGACAAGGGAGCGGCCGCTCATGCCAAGGCCTCCACTCCACGAACCTGGGCGCGAGAGAATCGTATCCAGGAGCCAATGAGCGCTTGACGGAGATAGGGCTGAGCTTGTCATGACCAGGGGTTCTCTACCGCCTTGTTGGAAAACTGTCTCATAGTACGTACTTTAACACGCGTATTACGTCACATTCAATGGGACCGGAATGGCTAAGGTGAGAACCCCTTAGCCCCAGCCCCAGTAGGGGACACGCTACTTTAGTGTGTGGGCCAACGGTTACTTCGGACGACAAGAAAGGCATTTGCTCAGATTAGAAATCCAGTCCGTTAGCGAAAACGGGGCAGTAGTGCCGGCAAGTCGGGATATCTAATCTGCTCCTGAAGACTACGAATCGTGTTGATGCATGACCAAGGTGATTCCGGTTCCGGGTGATTCTTCAGATGCTCCTCAGCGGATTACCTGGAATCTTAACGATGGCGTGTTTGAACCCAGTACCGTGATCTTCGACTCTGAGGTACATGGCATGGAGCGGCCGCCTTCAATACCCACACGCGGAAATCCTTCGGCTGGGCATCTTACAGTATGCTGACACAATGGGTTTTCTTTTCCTTTTGGAGTTGGAGGGGTAAAAGCGCCTGGTTTACTCATTGCTCGTCAACACCGTGTTTCAATAACATGTAGGTTCACTATCTAGTAGCTGAATAAACATATGTTCTCCCAAACCTAGGCCTTCTACCATGTGTATCTGTACTCAGGATTGTCCTCTCCCAGCTCCACAACCTCCTCCTCAGACATCCCCTCAACTCGATAATCCTCCCTACCCTCATCGCGTCTCTTGTTGACATTTCGGAACCATATCCCCATGCACAGATACAGCGCAATTGCCATAAGAATCATGGCCATCGATACACTGTGGCCTAGGATGAAACGTGGAGCCTCAGGGGAGCTATATAACTACGAGCGATGTTAGAAATGGAAGCCAATGGTATGACAGGGGAAAACTTACAAACGGTGCTGGGATCCCAGCTGAGTTTCCAATCGTCGTCTGTAGCCCCGTGGCCACGGTTCTCTTGCCATACCGCGGGTTATTGCTCGGAAGCCACGCCAAAGGAATGCCAACAATCACGTAGAGTCCGACAGCAACAACACAGCAGCCAAAATATTTGACGCCCGCAGGAGCCGGGCTGATGAGAATTGCATATCCAACCGAAGACACAAGTCCCAGGATAACCACGTATAGTGTTCGGCGCTGGCTGCGATCCGACAACCACGCGATGACGAGGTACGTAACTGCACCGATCGCATAGCATGGTACAGTCAAAGCCTGCACTTGGGCGATGCTCCAGGTCCCCAAACTTCGAATGATGGTTGGGAGGAAAGTCGAGTATCCATAGAGAATAATATCAACTCCAAACTGAGCAACGGCAAAAACCCAGACTTTCCAGTCAAAGAAACCGGCCCGGACATCCTTTATGTGCATCTGGGTTGACGATTGGGTATGCCCAATTTGGCGTCGCATGCGAATTGCCATCAAAGCTCGCTCATCCGGTGATAGATAATGCGCCGTCTCGGGATCGTTGGCGAGCCAAAACACAATAGCGATACCGAGGAGAAATGTTGGGATTCCTTCGATGATAAGAATCCAACGCCATCCCTTAAGACCTGCAATCCCATCCATAAAACCAATGGCGTACGCAAGCAGTCCACCCATCGACCCGGCAATCGCAGAGGAAACAAAGAGATAGCCGATCCGAAGGGCAAGCTCGCGTTTGGTATAGAAGAAGGTCAAGTAGATCGCCAATCCAGGGAATAGCCCGCTTTCCAATGCCCCGAGAATGACACGGCAGGCAACCAATCCATGAAAGCTTTGGACAATGCCTGTCAAGGTAGCAACGACGCCCCAACCAGTTGTTATAAATGCTAGCCAACGGGAGGGAGTGAACTTCTTGAGGACGAGATTCGATGGGACCTCAAACAAGGTGTATGTGACGAAGAGGATGGAAACACCAAGCTGATACTGGTCTCCCACCATATCCAAGTCCTCTTCAAGGCCGTATAGTCTGGCATTTCCGATGTTGACGCGATCTAGGAAGCTAAACAGGTAAAGCAGCATGACAGGAGGTATGATCCATCTATCCAGCTTGCGGACAAGTTTCTTCTCGGCCTCTTCATCGATGTGGAGGTCGGTTCTCAGGTCGGGGGCTTTGGCTGTAGCGCCGCCGGTGGTGAGGGTTGAGAACCCAGCCTCGATGCTGGCTGGGCGCTCACTGTGCTTTTCACCCATGGCTCGGTTGGTGACAAGAAGAAGGTAAGAAAGGAGCTGGAGATGTCGTTGTTCGATATTGGGTAGAGAAAGGACGGCCGCACAGCTGGTTTATTATAGTCAAGCACAACTCTGTACCCCATGGGGACCCCAGTCCCGGACGATATTCGGGGACCGGGAGCAGGGGTAGGTGCATGCGGGGAGCCAGTAATGGGGGTGAATAGTGTGCCACGACTTGAGCTTCTCCGCTGATCTTGAGGGGCTTGAAGGCCGTTCTACCACGGACAAACAGTCGCCGTTCGCTGAAGGTCTAGCGTGCGGTCTAGACTGTCTAGCATCAATTGCCTTCATACCTACCTTCAGCAAGAGAGGTACTTTTCTGAGTGTCTGAGAAGATGAATATAGTTTGCTCTATCGTTATAAAGGCGACATGGCTACATCACAGGATCTGCCATTCCTAGAATACTGAAACGTAGTGAAGTGCATGGTTCATCAGATTCCTCAGAGTATACAGGCTAATCAACCAAGCTCAGCGAACTTCGGGTTGGTGACATCCTTCAAACTCCCCCCGCTCGGCGCATCAACTTCCGGGCCTAGGATTCGCGACCACGACCAAACAGGCCAATCAGGACCGCAAAGATAGAGGGCCACCACGGTAATAAAGAAACGTAAATACATGAGCACATCTTTTAATGTTAGTTGCCACTTCTACCCAGTAACCGGGCGCCTCCAAACATGAGTCAAGAATTTGCCTACGTGACCGGGGCTGCCAGCGGCCTGGGCCTCGCCATCTCCAAGAGACTAACCCAGAGAGGGATCAAAGTGTTCCTCGCTGACTTTAACATCAGAGGTCTCCAGATTGCCGCCGAGGAGCTTGGGTCACCCTCTGCTGTTATCGATGTGGCCGATTGGGACTCACAAGCCAAGGGCTTCAGACAAGCTATATCTAAGTTTGGGCGCATTGACTACGTGTACCCCATTGCTGGGATTGGGGAAAAGACATGGATTCCTGCCTTTCCGGAGGGTCAAACATGTGATGATTTTGTGAAACCCAACCTCTCAGTTATTGATGTCAACGTCACCGGACTACTCTACACTATTGCCCTCGCCGTACAGCAATTCCGACGCCAAGGGACTGGTAAGAATGGATTTCAAGGGAAGGGTAAGAAATGAATCGTCTGCTTCGATTATGTACGCTAATCACATACTGCTTAGTCCTTTGTTCCGGATCCGTCACTGGCATCTATCCATCCTCAGCGAGTCCCATCTACAGCACATCAAAGCATGCCATCACAGGTTTCGTGCGTTCATATGGCCAGCAACTTCCAAAGGAGGGGATCACAATCAACGCCGTCTGCCCCAGTCCGATACGCACAGGCTTCAGCACAGATACCTTTTACCAAACTCTGGAGAGGGAGGGTTTACTGGCGCCAATGCAGGCAGTATTGGACGTGGTAGACAAGACATTGGGTAGCACCAACGTGAGTGGCGAGTGCTTCGAGATTGGGCCAAACTACCACAAGGGACAAGGACTGGTGAGTCCCAAATTTCCCGACTTCATAGATGAGGAGATGAGGCGTGTGTTCAAGTTGATCGACGAGCGGGGGAACCCGAAGTGATGGCCAGGTATATGACATTGTGTTGAATGGGCTTGGACAATGTCTTTGCTAGAAGATCTAGTAAAAATCTTAAGGTAGTTTCGACATTCAATCATGGAAGTTTGGCTCGCAAAAACTGACTGGGCCACGCAACATCAACACCCAACTGCCGTGCCACTCGCAACACCCATTCCGGCTCCCTCATAAACTGTCTGCCAACTAGTATAACATCCGCCATTGGTTCAAGCCCAGCTTTTCTCTCTGTCATCGATTTAGCAACTTGCGCCTCCTTCTCGATTGCCTCAGTATCTTGCCGGATACTGGACTCGTCTCGAAACAATTGCACTATCTCTTTTGCATCCTCGGCCTCGGTGATCAAACCAACCGCGCCGATGAGTAGGTCCTTGTTTGCCTTTTTCACCTCATGCCGTATTCTAGCAGCTCTCGAGACTTGATAGTCCTTTTGTTTGAAAATGCTGGTGTTTTGGTCCCTGTGGTTACCGCCGCTGCTAACGTCCAAGAGATCGACTCCCCAGTCTGGCAGCTCTTTAGCCAGTCTGATGGAGCTCTCGACATCCCAACTTCCTCCAAACTTTCTTTCAACTTCTGTCCCCTCCAGCCAGTCGGTACAGCTAAATCGAAAGAAGAGGGGCATGTCTTGAGGAATGTTCTTCCTGACTTCTTCAACAACTTCCTTTGCAAGCCGTCTTCTTCCCTCAAAGCTCCCGCTGTACTTGTCGGTCCTCCGATTTGTGACTGGGCTGAGGAATTGATGCAGTAGGTAGCCGTGGGCAGCATGGATCTCGATCACGTCGACGCCGGCTTTGACAGCTCTTGCTGCCGCCTTGCCAAAGTCTAGCACTATGCTCTGGATCTCGGGCTCGGTCAAGGCTCTTGGTGGAAAGAAGCCACCTTGTTCAGCCGTACCTCGTCCATCCCAGCACTCTTCTATCCCTCCTATAGGGCCCACGACATCATCAGGCCATCCTCCTACGTCCCTGGTTGACCTAACGCTGCCTGGCCCCCAGCCTCGCTCTCGTCTGTACTGTGCGGCGATCCACGGGGCAGATGTACTGGCCTTGCGACCCGCATGGGCAAGCTGAATACCGCACAAAGCACCTTGGGTATGCAAGAAATCCGCAACCCGCTTGATGGGTGCAATCTGCGAGTCATCCCACAGACCGGCACAGTTTGGAGTGATTCTGCCTCGGGGCTGAACACCTACGGCTTCTATAAAGACGAGAGCTGCGCCCTTGAGAGCGTAATGGCCCAAAGTTGCTATGTGGTAATCGGTCAACTGCCCGATTGCTGGGCCTGATGGGGCAGCAGAGTACTGGCACAGAGGCGACACGATGATTCGGTTGCGCAATTGGACATTTCGAATCTTCAGGGGAGTGAAGAGTGTGGGTGTCTTCTCGTCAACCTCGAAAGGTGCGCCCGGCGTGTGAGCATGGCTAGGTGTATAATAGGGCGCGTCTGCTGCCGGGTTGAGATTTGTGGTGGCCATTTTGCTCAATTGTTGTTGCCAATCCGTAGGCGCGGGGATAGGATGGGATGGCCTGAAGCTTGTGACTAAGAACGAAGGGGTAATCTGACTGGTGGTTGCTGCGGCTTCATATTACGGTATGACTTATAAAGTACAACATGGGTCTTGTGCTAGCTATTGACGCGTTGGATGAATAATTGGTACTTCCTCGGGGAGTGACGCTCCGACAAGGGCGGGGAACCCTCGGCGTGCTGATCCTCGCTACTCTAGGACCTGTGGAAGCATTGTCAGACGGCAATGCCAGCATGAAGAAGAATTCATCACAGGTGGCTTTGAAACACTTTTACTTTAACGTCATTGTATTGCGAGGAACTCAGAGTTCGGGGTACCTGGGCTGGACAATGAACCCCGGTCGGATGCCGGAAAGACAACTTTACTACAGTAGCCCAAATGATTTAGCCAACGAGACAGAAGCCAGCGTTTTTAGCCATTCCCGCAGATCTTGGTAGCGTACTGTAGGTGGGTTTCTAGACTCCATCATAGCCTGTCTCGGGAACGACACTCCACCCCTCCCCCAAATCAAGGGCGCCGATACTAGACGTGGGAGGAAGCGGGCGATAAGGAATTCTACTGGTTGAAGACCGACGGCGTCCCAGCACGGGCTTAACACTCCCGATCCTAGGCCCGGGGTCCTGGGGACGGACACCCCCTCGTGGGCAGATTTTGTGTGATTTGTGTCGGGCTGTAAGAGACGGGTTGCGTTCTGTTTGGAAACGATTTATAATAGTTGTTCTTCTCCAACGCTAGATGTTATGGAAACGCCTAGCTGCCCTTTACCAACCCAATGATCCGACATGGGTGAGCCATCTAAACACACCATTGCCCTCATCGGGCTGGGCACAATTGGGCTTTCATTTGCAGCCTTACATCTTGAGCATAGCAGCAGTGAGGTTCGATTATTTGACATCCGACAAGACCTAGAGAGTCACGTTGCGTCACTTCTACCGATCTTTCTTGAATCTCACGATGGCACGGATCACACGCTCTCTGTTCAACGCCTCATCTCTGACGGTCGCATCACCCTCTGCTCCTCAGTTAAAGAAGCATGGCATGGCGCCACTATCGTCCAAGAGCAAGGCCCAGAGAGCCCGTCTTTCAAAAAGGCCAACTGGGCCAGAGTTGTGAAGTCCGCGCCAGCCACAGCACATCCCTGGAGCTCCACGTCTGGAATATTGGCCTCGGAACAAGTGGAGGGTCTTGACGATAAAGATAAATCTCGATTACTTATTGTTCATCCTTTTAATCCACCGCATCTAACGCCGCTGATCGAAATCGTGCCGTCTCCATACACCAATGCCGGCGAAACGCAGTTCGTGCAATCTTATTTTGCCCAGCTGAACGCGGGCCATCGCCTAGTTGTTATAAAGAAGTAAATCTCAGGTTTTATCGGAAATCGTCTAGCATTTGCCTTGTTTCCAGAGGCCTGTTATCTTGTCGCAAATGACATGGCTACGGTTGAAGACGTAGATGCAGTGATGGAGGCGAGCTTTGCACCACGTTGGGCCGTGGCCGGACCCTTCAAGCTGTGGAACTTTGGAGGGGGGACCGGAGGCCTGGGGGCATTTATGAGAAATCTTAGTGGTACTTTGAGTGCGTGTTGGGATGACTCTGGATTGCTGTCTTTTGAAGGGGCATCCGGCGAGGGGTGGGTGGACAAGATTGTAAGTCAGACAGAGGAGACCTATGGTCTACCAACGCCAGAGTCATTGGCGCAAAGGGATGTAGATCTGAGGAGGGTTCTCCAGGCTCTTCCGAGGAACTAAGAGAACTCTTCGTATGTACTGCCAGAGTTTCAAGGACGTAGCGGAATCAGCTTCACGACTATTCCACCAGCTTATGACTCAGCATTAGAGGTAACCAATGTGGATTGCTATATTCGAGGCACATGACCTGACTATTATACACAAAATGCCTACATCGCGGTTATCTAGCTCTCCTTGTGTATCAAGCATCTGGCCCGTTCGGTTTAAAGACGACCTTGATAAGCTCTCCCCTCTCAAACCGTTTCAAGGCATCCGCGTACGAATCATCCAACCCCGGCAGTACCAAGTCGATAAAGTTCATCTTTTCCACCATCTCCTTGTTGCGAATCAAGGTTGCCAGTGCCTCTTCAAAGACAACTCTAACGGGGCAGCGCCCAAAGTGGATGTGAACATCTTTGTTGTAGCAGTCTGCCGCAGAGAAGGGTAGTTCGCCGTTATGCACACCTGGTGATAGAAATGTTAGTAGAAAAGGAGGTAAAATCAGATGTGCATCCTACCGAAAGAACTGATTTTCCCGCCAGGACATACAACGTCATATGCGGTCTTTAGGGCGGGAGTCAGGCCAACGCCTTCAATGACAGCGTGCACACCGTTGTTGTCGGTTGCCTTTCGTATCTCAGCCACTGGGTCAACTTCTTTAAAGTTAATCGGGATACAGCCGAGTTCCTTGGCGGCCTGAAGACGGCTGGGAATGGAGTCAATAGCAAATATCCGTGCCGGCTTGTACTCTCGTGCAGAGATGATGGAGCACAGAGCCACAGGTCCGCATCCAATGACCGCGATAGTCATGTCCTTCCACTGTTCTCTTGGAGTGTCTGTGAATGCTCTCCGTGCTCCGTTGAAACTGGATTCATGGCCACGTCAGCGGTAGCTCCTCTTGACATTAGATATGGGACTTACCCAGTAGGAAATATGTCCGTCATCAAGATTGCGAGCTCTCCCAGGTCAGGTTCTTTTGGAAGGTGATACAGCGTCGTGTCAGCCAAGGGAACACGGAAGTACTCTGCTTGCGAGCCATCAAGGAGAGGTCCACCAAAATTTCGGCCCTTTTTACAACGTCCATGGACGCCTCGCTTGCAGTGGAAGCACTCATTGCTTCATATTGAGAGGGCTTTTAGCAGGTGTACGATAAGTTTGGTGAGAGAGTGATGTGAATCGTACTGACCAACTGACGAGGAAAGGGACAATAACACGGTCGCCCTTGGCGAAATGCCTAATATCGCTTCCAACTTGGTGCACAATGCCAATTCCCTCGTGGCCGCAAACGTACCCCGGTTGCATGTTGCTCTTGGAATGGCCTCGGTACCGATGCAGTTCACTGCGGTAATGGCATCTTGAGTGATCATTCTCACAGGCTGAGAACAAGTACTTACCTCCCGCACAACGCAGCTGATGTAGTCTTGATCACCACATCCGTCTTGTCCACAACCTGAGGAACTGGGGCACTGATCAGTTGCTGATCCTAGTACGACGGCTCAAATCACCTACTTGGCTTCTCCTCCAGCCTCACGTCATAGGGACCTCGGAATACAAGTGCTTTCATCATCTTGGTAAGTGGCAGTCAGAACTCGAAGGATGTCAACTGCTGCGGTAGTGACTTTAGTTTACTCATCTCAACATTCATTCCCTCTAATAAGTATACGGGTTTCTGCATCTTGGCTTGGAAGATTCGAGACCTCGGTCGGGGCCGGCGCACGATCGGCGACACAGCCCCGCGCGTCGCGCCCTTAGCCAACGGAGCTTGACTCCCCGGAGGGTGGCTGCCAAAGAAAGCTTCGACGTCTACTGATCCTGCAAGCCATCGGTAAAATATTCCCATTTGCCGTTTGTTTGTTTGTTTGCAACTTAATCGCTTGCGCGACCCTCATTGTCAACAAGCGCCTGAGGCGCGCGCAACTCGTTCCGACGACACCATCCTTCAGAGGCCTATCAATTTCTATCATACTAGAGGTTTTATCCTACTTCTGAAGTGTCTGGGGAGTAACCCGCAGCCCCAGAGCCTTATACTCCAATCAACATCTTGGACACCATGGCATCCTCACCATCAACCCAACGTGCCGCACATGAGTATATGCGACTATCGCTATTACCAGGAGGGTCTTTGACCTTGCCTGAGCACTTGTTCTGCGACGACCAAAAAGACAAGGACGTGCGAGTCCAAGTTCCCTCCATGTCTTTTCTCATTCAACACCCAACAGGCTACAAGATCGTCTTCGATCTTGGCCTGAGAAAGGTCTGGCAAAACTACTCCGCCAGCATTCAGTCACATATCCAGAAGCGACTGCCAATCCAGACAGAGCCAGATGCCAGTGATTCCCTTCGAGCGGGCGGCTTGGATCCATCTGAGATCAACGCTGTCATTCTCAGCCATGTTCATTATGATCATGTTGGCACGCCCACCGACTTCACCAAGGCTCACTTCATCGTGGGCTACGGCACGAGACATCTACTGGAGCACGGTATGAAATATCATTCAGCGGCAAGCTTTGAAAGGGACCTTCTCCCTGTTAATGGGGTCATCGAATTGCCCACCCCCAAGCGGCCGATGCTCAAGGCTGAAGCTGTAGATGCTTCAAGCTATTCACCTACCAAGACTCTGCAAAATCTACTCCCCGGCAGCGACCCATCGTGGAGGCCATTCTCATCATTTCCAAACTGTATAGATCTTTTCGGCGATGGCCTTGTCTATCTGGTGGACAGCCCGGGTCATATTGTCGGCCACCTGAATCTGCTTGTCAGGGTTTCCGAGTCTAAGTGGGTGTACTTGGCTGGCGATGCGTGTCATCATCCGCGCATCCTGGACGGAACATCTGGAATGGCAACCTGGCATGAGAATGGCTTGCATGTTTGCATTCATATAGACAAGGAGAAGGCAATGGAAACACTGGCTAAGATAAAGGCTCTTCGTGCTGGTGGCTTAGATGGCGCAAAAGTAGAGGTTGTCCTAGCGCATGATGGCGAATGGTTCAGAAATAACCAAGCCGCAATATGGCCGTCTTTACTTTAGAGTGTATAGAATTTACATTTTCGTCTCTCCTTGCCCGTTCTGTCCAGAGCGCGCGGCTGGAGGCAGCTTGCCTTCACCGCGACAAAGAACACGGCCTCCTTGCCCATTCCTGTTTCAATGGCCCCCATTAAGAGCTCCTAGGTTCAGATCTCACGAGGCGTCAGAGTCCTGGTGAACAATCACGTTGTTCCTTCGGCCCTTCTAACCTTGCGTTTTGCCCGGCTTCTCCTCCTTGCTTGAAGCTTGGGAAAACGATGATCTGCCTTGACTGGCTATTTTTCATCTCATCAACCATTTCCGTAAAAATAGAGGCACAATGCCTCCTCTTCGGCTTGTTCCCTAAGAAGCCGAGTTCATCTAGCCGCCTGTATTGCAGATGCGGGTCAGATCGTTTGCTCGTCGAGACCTCATCGGGGACTCTCAGCGCCGGGACTTGAGTCTCCGAGAGCCCACATCGTACCGATACGTCATAGGGCGCCCGGCCAGCTGAGCCATGTCCCCGAGTCAGACCCCTCCTCAATGATTGATGTTACTGTGACCTGTGATTCGGCGCGGGGTCCACGATATCGGCCTTGGTAGACAAGTGATAAAAGACCCTGGCCTGTATGGAATGGGGTTCAATAGAAACATTTTTGCAGGTACATGAAGCATTTTCCATTCCTGAGGTCTTACAAGACACATTTCACCATGACTGCAGCACTCAAAAAGTCGATTCCCTATGAGGTAGAGCATCGTTTCTAGACGAACCCAAGTTCGGTCGCTAATCTGCACCCGGCCACAGTTCAAAGACCCTTCTCTATTTGAGACTCGATCATATGTTGGCGGCAATTGGATCGCTGGTCGGCAAGGGAAAACATTTGCCGTTTTTGGTTAGCACGTCTCTTTACTTTGCCAAGGGTGCAATGCTAACTCTTCTCCAGACCCGGAAGACGACAAGGAGATATGTCAGGTAGCCGATCTGGACAGTCAGGATGTTCACGAGGCCATCGCTGCCGCCCATCAGGCCTTCGAGACTTATAGCAAAACGCCTCATCGCGAGCGCCGTTGGCTGATGCGTCGCTGGGCCGACCTGATCAAGGCGAACCGAGAGGATATCGCTGCCCTGTGTACTCTGGAGCTCGGGAAGCCATGGACCGAGTCTCTGGGCAGTGTGCAATACGCCATCGACTTTGTTGACTGGTTCGAAGGCGCCATTGAACGCACCTTTGGCGACACCATCCCCGCTGCTCGCGGCAACAACCGCGTCTTCACCATCCGTCAGCCTCAGGGTGTTGTGGCAGCTATTACGCCTTGGAACTCCCCCGTGGCCATGGTCACCCGGAAGGTCGGCGCTGCCCTTGCGGCTGGCAACACGGTCGTCTGCAAACCCGCTCCTGAGACGCCCTTGTGTGCCACAGCGCTGGCCAAGTTGTTTGAGAGAGCGGGCGGCCCCCCTGGCGTGTTCAACGTCGTCACTTGCAGCCCGCAGTCGACTCCAGCGGTAGGCGATGAGCTGTGTCACAATAAGCTGGTCAAGCATCTTAGCTTCACTGGTTCTACTGCGGTGGGCAGATATCTGAACACCGAGTGTGCAAAGGCGATCAAACAGACCAGCATGGAGCTCGGTGGAAACGCTCCCTTTATTGTCTTTGAGGATGCCAACCTTGAGGACGCTGCCAAGGGTGAGTGATACGAGATAAGTGACTGCATTGATACTCACAGCTCTTCTAACATTCGTTAGGTTTGCTGGCATCCAAGTTCCGGTCTTCAGGCCAGACTTGTATTTGCGCCAATCGTGTCCTCGTCCAATCTTCCGTCAAGGACAAGTTTATTGACGCCGTAAAAAAGTGCATCGACTCAACATTCGTCTACGGATCCGTCTGGGACAAGAAAGTCAATTTTGGACCTCTATATAGCGGCAAGGGCATTGCAAAGGTGAGAGAACATCTCGAGGACGCTTTATCAAAGGGGGCAAAACTTAGCCACGGCGGTGACTCCAAGGATCATGGACCGAACTTTTTCTTGCCTTCTATTGTCCATAATACTACTTCAGATATGAAGTTCTTGTCTGACGAAACATTTGGTCCTCTCGCCTTTTTTGTCTCCTTCGAGACAGAAGAAGAGGCTATCCGCATCGCCAACGACACCGACTTGGGCCTTGCTGGGTACTTTTACACCGAAAACATCTCTCGGCTTTGGCGTGTTGCTGAAGCCTTGCGTGTGGGAATGGTGGGTGCACGTGTTGGTCTCGTCAGTGCTGCAGAGATGCCATTTGGCGGTGTACAGGAAAGTGGTCTTGGTCGAGAGGGGGGCATTGAAGCTTTGAACGAGTTTTTGGACATCAAGAGTATCACAGTCGGAATTTAGCTGGACCTTCAAGACACTGAATCGGATTAGATGAGTACTCAGAAGTCTCTCTCATTGGTATCGTGACATATCAACCTGCATGGTGGCCTGAGAACTGGGCAAGTCTGACACTTCTGACGGTTGAACAGAGTGTACAGTGAGTTCGTAAAGTCGTAGATTGGCTCACAGGGATGTGAAGAGCGATTGGTGCTTGGGAAATCAAGCTTGGCTTGTACCCGTTGACGAAATCATATATTGAATGAACCAGGTGAGTTGGGGTAATGACGATAATGCTACGCAAATTTCTTTAATCTATACAAACAGGCCGAATTGAAATGAAATCCATCTTCTCCCACACTCAGCCGATCTCAAGCCGGCGCTCTACAGCTTACTCGACAACGCCATCTGTGACAGTCCGGTGCTTCCATACGATCGGCCAGATCCCAAACGAGCCTTGGCGGCTTGTGCAGCAGCCTTGCCAGCCCTTCGTCCAAAGACTGCACCCGAGGTCAATCCACTTCCGCCAGGGTAATTAGAGTAGAAGAGACCGCCCATCATCTCTCCGACACAGTACACACCCGGTATGGGTCGACCAGTGGATGCGCGTATCAGCTGCGCAGTCTGGGAGTCGACCTTCAAGCCGCCAAATGTAAAGGTAATCCCGCAGGTAACCTTGACGGCGAGATACGGACCTTTGTCAAGCGGTAAGGCCCAGTTCGACTTGGCTAGGGCCAGCTGTTTTCGCGAGGACTGGGTTGACAAGCCATCTTTAACAGCTGGATCCCACTTTGCTGAAGAATTTTCAAGACGATGAGCATGGACAGCTTCGTTGTACTCGCGGATGGTATGGACAAAGGCCTCCTTATCGCGAAGACCACGACGCGTGCACTTATCTGCCAGCTCTTCTATAGAATCGGCGGTGATGCGCTCGACTCGCTCTTCGCGATACTCCTCAGATCGAAGCCAGGGGGTTGTCTGGGCATCCCAGACCTGGAAGGCGAGCTGTTCCGGCTGTTGGAGAATAGCTCGACCAAACTTGGCGTAGGTGTAGTTGCGCATGTCAATGCCCTCGTCGACAAAGCGGCGGCCGTCCACGTTCAGCATCAGGCCAAGTGGATAACCCGACTTGGTATACTCGTTAGATGCCAAGCGGTCACCGATGTTGGGATTAGCATTAGCATCCCAGGCGACGGAATGGCATCCAGACCAGTTGCCAACGGGTTGGGCACCAAGCTGCTGGATAGCCAAATCGAGAGTGTCGCCAGTGTTGAAAGGCGTTCCGCGGACCATGGCCAAATCCCAGCCGGGTCCAAGGAACTTGCTTCGCATCTGAGCATTCGACTCAAATCCACCAGCGGCCAGGATGACGGCGCCGGCAGTCAAGGTGTGCTCAATGCCATCCACGCTCACCGAGACAATCGAGGCTCCGTCGACGGGGTCTGTTTGGATGCCGCTCAGCATGGTAGACCAAGAGACCTGGACAGAATGTCTCTCAGCGGCGGCCCGATAATCAGCAATGAGCCCCTTTCCACCATCTTGCGTCTTGAGACTGAGACCACCCCAGAACTTGATCCTCCCGTCGACCTCGTAAGCTTGTCGATTGAACGAGAGCTGGAACCGGATGCCTTTCCCAGCCAGCCACTTGATGGCTAAATTGGAGTCCCCTATCAGCGTCTTGGCAAGCTCCGGGTCCGACCGTCCCATGCAGACTTTGTTCATGTCGTTCATAAAGTCCCCCTCCGAGTAGGGGGATAGGTCGATCTTCTGGGCCTGCTCCCGTGTGACATTGTTGACAATGGGTAGCAGATCACTGAGCCCAGCATGCGCTATGCGGTATGCACCGGCCGTAAAGTACGAGTTTCCTCCCACCCAGTCCTCGGGGCACTTGTCGATGAGCAAGACCCGTTCGGCGCCAGCTTCTGCGGCAGAAATAGCAGAGGCGAAGCCCGCATTTCCGCTGCCGACTACAAGAACGTCGACATACTTAGGAAGGGTGGACATTATGATTGGGAAAGGTGTTCTGATGGCGAAAGGAAACGAGAAGGCTCAACAAACAGCGTACTAGCAGTGCTTCAAAGTAGCACGAACAATCTGTAACAATACATGGACGATACAAACAGTAACCCAGGTATATAAGTGGCATTAGACATCAGAGGGAAGAGAGTTCTAGGCCTCCCTCCCATCGGGGAAGAAACCCTCCCGCCGCCCTCCTAGCAATCAGCCCATCCATGCAAGGTACCCGGTCACTCGCGTAAGCCAGCCTCATGCGGCATTGCAAGCCGGGAGCTGATTCTCCGAAAGGTGTGGAACCTACACCCGTGGAGACTACCAATAATCACTCCGAACGGCAGCCCGGTTGATCTTGTTCCGAGCCATCTCACCGTCTACTAGATCTCGAGTGCCGACTGTCAATGCCGCACGTTGAGACATCAGACGCAGCGACTGTTATATGGTGCACATATCTCACTTCAGCACACGCATTACAGGATAACACAACCATATCACTTGCAATATGCACAGAACGTAAACCGCAATTTACACTGGCCCTGACGATCCATCAAGATCCAACGACATAACCGGCCCATCCATCAACCCAAACAAAGGGTCCGGCGGCAGTTCACAGTCCAGTCCCATCCTAAAGCCCGACATGAAATCCGCATCGGCCCCTTGGTTACCAGGAAACATGTTTAAAATGGCATCCAAGTCGAAGCTGAAAC
>JABFFE010000717.1:0-54386 GCA_013623625.1 Fusarium setosum | reverse complement strand
CAACCATTAGCCATGCTCAAGTTGACACGTGCTGTGATGGTTCGGTGGTATGCCCAATGGGAAGAAGATGGCCTACCCACGACTAAACAACCCTATCTTGTCACTAGGGCTCTTTGGGTCAAGTATGAGATCGAATACCCAGCCTTGCTAGCGAGGCAGTGCGAGCAGGGTCTGGACCCTCCCCACATCAAAGGGCTGTATAATTATAGCCGTGCTGACATAACATGGCATTGGATGTTAGACGCTGAGGTGGGGCGTTTCCGAGGTGGAATGCAAGTGACATGTATGCCGAGGATTCGAAAGTGAGCACCCTGGTTAAGCCTATTGGCGCCACTCAGATTCAGGGGCACTCCCTCTGATGCAACAATGACTGATCCGGACCATCTTGAGCATGGCTAATGGTTGTCGCGGAAAGAGCCCACGAAGTAATCTAAGGTAATCTCTATTCCACAATACTTCACCGAGCGACCTTGATATCGTAGATCCCACTACATAGCCTCACTATCTGACTAGAAAGTCCGCTTTTGAAGGAACTGTGAGTACCCACAAGAGGGCGCCAAGTCAATCTTGGTGTTAATTTGAAGTCATGGAAATGGAGAAACCTAAGCTCGGTGGCCTAACACCTTATTGAAGGATGGGATCGAGCTTCTCAACTGCCACCCTAGGGCCAGGGTGGTGCCATGTGACTTAGCAAGCGCCCAGAGAGTGGGCTGTTCTGCATGTTGGAATGAGGAAGGTCTGGTTGATGAAACGGTCCACGGATGCGACAATCCACCTGAAGGATCAAATTATACCCCGATCATGCTCATAATCCCTTAAGCACGAACTTTCTTTGGTCGTTGGGGGCCGATCGCTTTGTAATGGACAGTTATTTTCATGCCTTCAGAAGTAGTTGCCCTAAGTATTTATAACAGACTCGTTGTCCCCAATGGAAAGCTACCAGCAGCGGCTACTAGATACTGTCGTCTAACTCTTCCTATCTAATCTGTGCCTTGCCTTTACTTCGTCTTTTCAAATCATGACTGCTCCCATAAAGGGCCCGACGGCATTTGTCGCCGTTGGCCTAGCGGTGATGACAACATTACCGCAATTCGGCCACGCAATTCCTGCCGTACCTGAGCGGCCGGAAGTCATCAGCAATAAAGTTCCGCACGTCTTGAGGGGTCTGGGCTTCCTCAACGAATCCATCTCCAAGGAGAAAGATGTGACCCCCGACCTCAAGGAGTCAGTGGTGCCTGTACAGGGAGGCAGCCCCTGGACACAGATCCAGTGTACCGACGACGGTGTCACTGATGCCGAAAAGGCTAGTGATTGGCGTTGGAACCAAGTCTGGGCCTCTGACGCTTGGTACGCGGCCGCTGGCCAATGGGCCGAAAAGCACGCGAAGCAACCTGACGGCAAATTCCCCTTTCCCCGTTCGATCAGTAACTTCTTCCATGGCCCAGAGAGCATGGACTGCCACAAACTTATCGCCGCCAACGGATGCCACGGCGGCTCTAATTTGGAGTGCGACGACACGAACCACCCAGCGGGTTACTTCATCCTCAATTCTTTCCGAACGATTGAAGGGGTAAGTACTGTAGTCCCTCTTGATGCCTACTATAGGTACCTGGTTATGGAGCTGACAGGTTGGGGACTTTCAAGTTTCTCTGGAATATGCATTCCGCTCTTAGCGAAGCACACCTGGCCATCACCGGCAACATAGGCGCCGTTACTTCTACCTTCGCACCCATCAAATCCAACAGCGATTCCCTGGCTGTCATTCTCGACATAGCCATGATTGGCTTTGGTGCTTTCGCGGCACCTGGTTGGAATGTCTTCATGAAGTCCGTTATTTCAAATAGCAATGTCCTTGGTACCACCAAAGACTTGACGAACGATATGATCAAGAGTGGCACCACACTTACCAAGGATCTCACCGCGAAGAAAGAGCCGGGCTTGGCATCGAGAAGCAAAGTTGAATCAACCCTTGAAGATATTGTCGGTATTTGGAAGGATAGTATTGTCGACTTTGCCGGTCAGCTCTTCAACGGCGAGGGGGAGAGTGTCGAAAGGTTGCGTCAGTTGATCTGGGACGGCAAAATGATGGCGTCAGAAACCACCATTCCTACGATATCGGAGCTTCGGAAACTGGTCACCAAGTCCATCTTTGCTCAGCTTATTCCTCTGTCTTGGAAGATTTCACAAAAAGAAGTGAACGCATTGTACGGAATACCGAACCCCCCTGGCGCTTTTGGGATCGATGGCTAACAAAAGGTGATGGTAGTGTTATGGATACTGGGCTTACTTGTGAGGAAACGAAATTCTTGGCCAATGGTGTATGCTTTGAGGGCCGGCACTACCGCC
The DNA here is from genome assembly GCA_013623625.1 of Fusarium setosum. Classification (NCBI taxonomy): domain Eukaryota; kingdom Fungi; phylum Ascomycota; class Sordariomycetes; order Hypocreales; family Nectriaceae; genus Fusarium; species Fusarium setosum. The sequence goes on along the minus strand of JABFFE010000717.1, from coordinate 52,040 downwards.
TCGCCAACTATGACAGGGGCGGCCTAGCTTGTGCGGCGGATGCAACAAGTGGATCGTTTTTTCACCCCGGGCCTCCATTCATTCCGTGTGGGTTTCCCCTGCCGCCCGGGACGGACAGCTTGGGGAAAGAGGAGTTTGGCGGCATCACAGCGGAAGACATCATCATCGGGTACGTGGCGGGATACAAACCGCCATCCCTCTCCTTTCCATGCCTCACATGTGCACTAACAATGGGATGACACCACAGATCACTCAACACCTTCAGAGCCAACGGCAACAAAAACAGGCAATCTGCGGAAAAAGGTAGAACGATTACAGACGATCAGATCGGTAAGCTGGCTGAGGACATTCGGGCACCCGGAGTCTTCACGGTGCCTGTTTGCCCCGGCCAGGTTGCAGAGTCTATGTACGCCGACAAAAAGAACCGACCCTTCAGTTTCCCGTGCCCTGAATCCTACACTGACCCTCGCTATAATCCCGGGCCTGCTGAGCAATTCGATTGTGGCCACTCAAGCGTCATGTGCAAAACCGCGGTTAACTTCATCCGTAACTGCAATAATGCTGTCAACTTCGGTATCATACGTAATGATGACCAGACTTACGGAGCCCCTTGGTAAGTTGGTGTCGCTACTTTGTCTTTTGACGAGATGATTCCCGACCTCATTCTCACTATTTACTTGGAGCTGCGGAGTTAACTAGTCTCTTTCCCCAATTTAGGAGCGGCAAGGAGAAGGGTGGCGGTGCCGATAGCGACAACTGCGGAGTCTTCATCGAGGGCCACAGGGATTGCGTTCGCAGCGGCAACGACATTTGGCACGACTATCAGGAGATTCGGGCCCATGGCTGCGCGAAGTGTGGTCGCAAGTACTGGGGTCCATATAACGCCTGCTGGACGAAGGTGGACTATGTTGGTCCTGAAAGAAAACTGATCTGACTGTGGTTGGATTGATGATGCCTGTTCTGAGCTCCCAGCTGCGGGGTATGCTGGGCTAGATGATGTTGTGGCTAGTACTATGTGTGGCTGGTGCCTTGTGGCAAAGCCACAGGCAACAGTCCCTAAGAGAGTCTAGAACGGCTGTTCTCTGCACAGCTTGGGGTTTTGCTTCGCCAGACGATTTTCCCCACACCGGGCAAAATATTGTTTATGTTTCGTAATTAGATGTAATATATTTTATTGTGTTTTTATAGGCAAGGTGCCTAACATTTCTGGGACTGGGGAGCCGGCGTGCATATGTTGATTTATGACGAAGAGCTAGTGGTCGACGAGTTGAATGCATAAGAGAGAGCAAGCATCTAGCCCAGTCATGTTCAGGGAGCCGATGGATTTTATCAGTTAGCGCTTCAAACAATTATGGTGAAGTGGAAGTTCTTGGCAGAACTATGGCCTGTAACTGTTGACGAATTTAGAATCGTGAAGATATCTTACTTTACCATGTCTCGTTCTCTGTCTTGGCTTGTCGCTAGTAAACAGCATATGTCGTAGAGCGTTCTTCACGCTTGCTAAATCTCGGGAGACCCTTGGTTGATGTACGTTCCAGTGGGTTAAAAAACCTGAACTTGGTCCGGGGTAGGTGTTATTGGAAAGAGCTATTACTATAACTGCATCTTCACACGCGATAGCCGCACTAGACGGGTTTCCGGAAGCGTTGAATGAACTGCATAGCCGAGCAGAACCGCGTTGTGACTGGCATCAACCCGATTATCGGCTCAAGCCGTATAGACTCCATGTAGTATACTGTCCATCTCATTACGTGTGGCCAAGAACTCATTGCGCTCCTATTCGATTGGTCGCCATGGAGGGTATTGAGACATCAGATCAGATATGATCCAGGGAATTGGGAGGAATATCACAACCCGGCCGAAACAATCTGCATTGAATTAATAAGACATGCCACTAGCTTTCGATAACAAGAAGTATGAACCAGGCTTAAGATAGCATAGACATAGCTAGTAGACAAGTTATTCAATCGTGCTGGTATGATAGAGGCGACCCTTAGCTAATCCAACCCAATAGCTGATCACTATGGCCGCAGATTATCATCGATTACTAAGCCAAGTTTTCACAAGTCACAATGGGGCTAGTTGCTCACACGGGGCTCAATTCCAAGTTCAAACACGTGTCATGAAGGACGTTCAGCTATGACTGTCAGCTCATGAACAGACCAATATTCATTTGCAACAAGCCAACGTGCATCCGCAAAGATTGTTCCGAGTCCAGTGTCTAGCATCTAGCGGTATGTGAGGGGTAAAATGGGCTCGGTAAGTCAGGTAGGTTTAGTGCTCTACATCTATCTACTGCAGGCCACCTATGGGTATGTCAGGAGAGACCTATCTCCTGAGCTGATAGTCAGGGTTCACCGTGGTACAGGCACGGTTAGTTCTCATCCCTTGCATGCCGATTGCCGACCACCCGTTACCGCCGGTCCAATCACACCGTCGCGTCCGCTCTCGTGGTGTCGATCTGCCGGGTTTACTTACCAGGACGGGAATAGCCAACTCTGGAATCGCGGACTTGAATGAAAAGAGAAGGTCGCAATGCCGGACATAGAATACAATCAGGGAGGCCTTTTGCTAGTGATATGCTCAAGTGCAATAACGCAAGACGGTTGGTCGGAGCGGAATTGGGATCTGGACAGATCAACGGCGACCAGCCGTGTAACCGCAGTCTCACGTTTCAGTTTATATATCCTCCTCTTCCCTCCTGGTTTTCTCTGAACGAGACAGGCGTCTTCGTCCAGATCTCTACCCCTCCTTCATCCATCATGGCCGGTCTCAAGGTGAGTTTGCCAGCCTACCTCGTCTCCCTTTGGACCTAAACTGAAACCACCCCAGTTCTTGCTCCTCGCCGCCATCGCCACGGTCGCCTCAGCGGCTCCCGCAATGGTTGAGGAACGTGCTTCCTGCGTCTATACCTGTGGCTCGACTTGCTACTGGCAGTCTGACATTGACGACGCTCTGAACCAGGGCTTCTCACTCCTCCAATCCGGTAGCACCCTAGGTAAGCATACCCCCCTACAGGATAGAACAATGACCTGAGCAAGTCGCAGGCTCCGGGGACTACCCTCACCAATACAACGACCGTGAGGGCTTCGATTTCCCTACTAGCGGGCCCTGGTACGAGTTCCCGATTCTGTCTAGCTTCAAGGTCTATTCTGGCGGCTCGCCTGGCCCAGACAGGGTCGTCTTTGATTCGAACGGCAACTTGGACGCTCTCATCACCCACACTGGCGCCAGTGGTAACAACTTTGTTGCGTGCGACAGTTAGGGTTGAAAGCTGCGTGGGAAGAGGTTGGGATTGGGGAGAACGATAGAACCTGATCGGAAAATGAAAGTAAATACTCCTACGAGGCTTTAATTCTCTGAACGACCAGGTCATATTCATTGAAGACGAAGTTTCCATAAATAAACCGGCGTTATCGTTCCTCAATGGATGCCTTGTACGGTAGCGCTCTGGGACAACTTAACCCCAGATAGTTCTAGCCTAATTAGCGGCTATGAGATCACATCGCCTCAGTTTTTCCCCGCGTCTCAGGCTCATCAAATAACAACTCGATGACAGCTGTGCATGTTAGAATAGAATATACAATGGCGTTCGACGCGTTAGGTAAGGTATGAACCGTTATCCTTATGCGGGTTTAAGTATTAACCGAGTCTAGATTCAGACTTTGATCGTCTCAATGTCAACATCACCCTCCTCAAGCTCCTCCCAGGGGAGCGCGACGAGACGATTGTGTGCACCACGCACACTGTACCCCTGAAAAGTAACCCCTCTTATGAGACATTGTCCTATGTCTGGGGCGATCAGTTTACCACTCGCCAAATCACCTGTGGAGGATCGCCGAGGATGGTGACAGAAAGCCTCTTCATTGCGCTGTCACGACTTCGGTCACCTCACAAGATAAGAACACTGTGGATTGACCAGCTGTGTATCGATCAATCCAACATGATTGAAAAGTCGCACCAAGTGAGCGTCATGCGCGACATATACAAAAAGTCGTCCCATGGACTCATCTGGCTTGGCGAGATCCCCAAGGAACGAGAGGCGGGGTTTGAAAGAAGTGATGTTGCCGTCGCTTTCAAAATCCTATCAGATCTTGCAGCTCATATATCCACCATAGAGCCGTCTGAGGACGCAGCTTTTCGTTGGCGCCTTGGGGAGGTCATCCTCGCGCTTATGGGTTCCTCACGTGCGAGATGGCAGGGGGTGAAGTGGTGGGAGCGCATCTGGACAATCCAGGAAGCAAAGCTCCCAGAAGAATCATCCATCCTATGGGGGGATCAATGTCTATCCTTCGACGTCTTGAAGGGGGTGGCATTGGGTATGACGCGGGCAGATTCGGATATTTGGGAACGGTTCCAGGCTTTGTTTTCTCTTGGCCCGCTTGGCAATGACTTTTGCATTCCTATCATGAATCTCCAGATCAAAGACCCTGCACCCATCCTCGGGCCATTGTATCGCTGGCGATATCGAGCGGCCACCAATCCTCTGGACAAGATATACGCCTTGATGGGACTTCTTCCCGGGTCGGCCTTTGAGAGTGTGCCGGTGTGCGACTATACGCTCTCCGAAGTAGAGCTGTATGTTCGTATAACTTTCGACCTGATCAGACACCATCGTGGGTTACTTCCTGTATGCGGCCGCCGTGGCGAGCCTCGGATGACTGCTGGACTTCCTAGCTGGACCGTGGATTGGACATTCGCAGACGACCCAGCGAAGAGAACTACCGACTACTTTGGCCATTGCTGGAGATACAACTACTTCAACTGCGCAAAAGGGATATATGTGGAGCCAGAATTGACCGCCAACAAAACAGGCCTTGTTTTGCGTGGCGTCAAGGCGGACCACATCGCCGTGCTGGGACCCGTCAACTACCTTCTCAACTTCCGACAACTAAGTAACGAGGAATACGATGATCATACGCGGCGCACAATAAAGTCATGGGCCACCGTTTTTTATGCTTGGCTATCCAGCCGATCATCAGATGAGCCATATATCAACACGAAGGCGATGACACCTCTAGAAGCCTTCCACCGTGTGTTGATTGGAGATCTCGTTTACCAAGACTCCTCTCCAGATCACCGTGTCTCGCAAGAAGAACTCGCCTTGGTCAATGCCTATATACAACGCGCATTCCCCTCTCCCGTCGCCGCAAGTGCACAGGACATGGCTCGGAGCCAAGCCTTTTTCATTACCGGCTCTGGCTACTTTGGTATCGGACCTCCGGACGCACGAGTTGGCGATGAGGTCTGGGTGATTCTGTGTGGTAATGTGCCACACATCTTACGCCCTAAATCGAAACCTTCAGATGGGAAAAAGGGAGTCCGAGACCAGGGGCAGTGCTTCGAGTTTGAGTATATTGGCGATGCCTATGTTCAGGGAGTTATGGATGGAGAGATTATTGATAGCTCCTTGACAGCGGCTGAAAATATTGTGCTTTCCTAACCCTATCACTAAGGGTGAAGTTTTAAAAAATGGCAACTATTACCTTAACAGAGGTTATTATGTTACATGGTATCGGGCTAAATTACAATGCTTACCGATTTCCAAGACATGGTTTTCTTTTGTTGATGTGTTTCCTTCGACTCAACGTAGAAACAGAAATGTTATAACCATAACTAGTAAATTGTAAACTATCCAAATTGCTTAACTTCCCCAACAAGGGCAGCTTGGTTTCATAATAACAAAGAACACCGTATCTGTCCACATCTCTAGCATCACAATCAACCCGATGCTAATACAGTTACAAAATTATATCAGGATGAGCCTACCTATATCAACGTCGCTTTTAGACAGAAGCGGCCGAATAAGGGCCGAATACCCTGTGCTCGATCTTAGAGCAGGGAGGCCCTACAACACGTTGGAAGCCGTGTGATATCTAGAGCAGCTTGCACGCGGGGAGGAGACCGCGACGATCGCAATGAGTTTCCGATGCATAGAAGGGCTCTGTAACAATTGACTTTGAAGTACCTCAACACTGGAGGCGGCGGTGCGGAATGTCCCAGAACCTGCCACCACATTTCCCAAGGAAATCCATTCAGTCTCAGCTCCTCGCTCATTCTTTAAAAGACTATTTCCTCATCGTCCCACAGAGCCCCAGCCGCTGAACTCTCACGAAACCTATTCACTGCAGATGCGGCTCTCCTTCCGAGATCCGAGCAAACAGAAAGCTTCTTTCTCAGCATTGGGTCGCCAGAGTCACCAAGTCTATCTGTAAGTTCCTTGAGATTATTCTCTATTCTGTCGGCGTCGGCATCGATTTGGTCATGAAGATCATGCTCCGACAGGGTCAGGTTGTTTGCTGCGAGGACGGCAATAGCAGCTTGAGAGGTACAAGTTGCGCTCCTTGTTGACGTTAATCTTTTGACCACCAGGGAGCAGATCAAGCAGGTTATGCTTACCATCGTAACGCGGAGTCATGAGCGTCGATAAGATCCAACAATGCTAAACATGATCTTGCAGCTTCTACCAAGCTCGACCAGTGAGATGGTAGCAGCGTACTACTCGACTCGAAATCGTCCACAGGTTCGCCCTGGCTCAGGGCATCACTAAAATCAGTCAAACGCTGCAGCCAGCCCGTGTTTAGAGCATTGGCGCGATGGGCCGAGAAAAGGCACTGATAGTAAGCAAGGTGCAGTGAGATGCAATGCCTTTGCGCGTTCTTTTCTAGCAGTGCAGCTTTTCCAAAGGCGAAATGGTCTGGGATCCTGCTATACCATTCTTCAAGCATCCGATCCAGACGATCCGTGGCCCCCTGTCTTCGGTTGGAAAGGAACTTGGAAGCCTGGACAGAATGAATGAGATCGTATACTTTGCCTTGTGTGTGAGCCAACTGGATACGTAGCTGGAGAAAGTTGACGCGTAGCCCATCGCTGCGTGACAAGATGTATCCGGCTGTATCATCAGCGTAGGTACAGTCATCGACATCGATATCAATGTCATTGTCCTGTAGCAGATATGGCTCGGTGGTATGTGCCGAAATGTCTCGATCGATTATATAGGTGATCCAGAAGAGACGGGCTCGTTCTGCCGAGCTTTGGCCATCCACTTCACTCCTTCTATGAAGGTTGAGTCGGTGTGCCAACTTGACTGCCGTTGCAGCCAAGACACAGGTAGGCTGAGGATGGGCAGTGCCCTGGAAGAGAAACACCAAGCTCAAGAGAACTTGCATGCCTTTCAAGTCTTGGTCACGGTAGACAAGGCTCTCAATGGTGGATTGAGCATTGCTGATGCAGATCGAGGCCGTGCTATCTCTGCTCCCTCGGGCAATACTCTGGTGGGAAGACGTATACCGCAAGGCCAGGGCGATGACCACGTTGATTGCTGACCACGACGCTTGATCTCGTCGAGCAGGGAACTGATACCACTCTTCGAGCATGTCCATGAAACTTTCATGAGTAAACAACGGTATAGCCTGGTTGAAACCTTGAAAGTAATCCGAAATCAGCGGCTCGATCTCCTTTCGCGGAGGCAACGGGAGTCCTCCAGCCTCAGTAGGGTGCAATGCTTGAAAGTTGTTGCTCTGGTCGGGGCTGGTCCCGGTGTTTACTGAGGGTGTGGGTGACTGGCTCTCGACCCAATCCATCATGTCCCGGCTGCCAGTATCGGGGTTGTATTGATTAGTCGAGGCAGTTCGCCAGAGGTGAGCTTCGATCGCTTGTATCCGATCTTCGATGCTTTCGAAGCGGCCATCGTTGGAGCTGTTTTCGATGTTAGCGGCGGTGAATCGACGGCAGAGGACATGCTTCCCACCTCTCCTGTGGATTGGCTTTAGGTAGAGTCTTGCTAAGCGGCAGACCGGGAGTCCATACACAAGCAACATTGTGCATTGAGCATCCAGAGCATTTGGGCTTCTTCGCGTCGCATCTGATCTTCCTGCGGCAGCAAAAATCGCAGGCCTGACACCGGTGTAAGCTGATCGAGTCCCGATGGCCGTTCACGTAGCCGACTTGCCTTTCTGCGCCCCAGGCCCCTCTTTTGTCTCGACTTATCCATCGGGTAGTTGCCTGATCAGTGTAGGCCTCGGTAATTTCGCTTTGATGAACAGGATCGAGTGCACAGAGGCCGCTTAGTAAATGAATGTCACAGCGGAACTCCTTCAAAGCCGGCGGAGTCCGTATTGAACGGGAATGCCTCTTAATAATCGGCGCACGTCCTTGTCCGTAGGTTGACGGAGTCCCCGGAGTTCGCGGAGTCCGCGGACTTGGGACTTTGTAATGAAATGGCGGTGGGTCGAAAATCCTTGGTGTAGATCCTTGGCCCATGTTTGGTCCATATCTCGGCCCAAATGCTTGGCGTAAATTTTCGGTCCAAAGCTTTATGGTATAGGGTATTCTGTTTGTATGTTTGTATTGCGAGGAAAAGTGTGATTGGGGTGGAAAACCTCCGTCCGGTCGGCGTCCGGTTGAATAGAAGTTACTGAACACTCTTCCTCTGGTAATCGAGGGCAATATATAAATGTTATAAACTCATGAATGATCCAGGCTCTTCCCAATCAGACATTTCTTCTCGTCTACGAGCACACAGGACAACATGATTGCAATTGGACTGGCCGCTATTCTGGGCTGCCAGTTGGTAGCCAGGGTTGCTGCGAATAGCCTCAACTTCGAGGCTAAATTCGGCGACAAACCTCAACCATTCACGATTCGTGTCGATCAAGACTTTGTTGACGCCACAAAAGTCAAAGCCGGAAAAACTCGCTTGGCAATTGACCTCGACCAACCCGACTTTATCGACGGTGTTCCCTCACGTGTTGTGGGCAACTGGTCGCAGCACTGGGCGAACCAGTACGACTGGAGAAAGGTGGAAAAGGGACTCAACGACAATTTCCACCACTTCACAACGACAGTCAAAGCCGGGGAAAATTACACACACCCCATCCCTCTTCACTTTGTTCACCATCGGTCGGATCGAGACGATGCAATCCCCCTTCTCTTCTTGCATGGCTGGCCGGGGACATTTCACGAAGTTGCTGGCATCATTGACCTACTCACCAACCCACCAAACGACACTGTTCCTGCGTTTCATGTTGTGGCGCCAGACTTGCCAGGTTTTGGCTTCTCTCCTGCGCCCAGTCACCCTGGCCTGGGTTTGCGCGAAATGGGTCAAGGGTTCAACGATTTGATGGATCAACTAGGCTATACGAAGTATGTCGGCCAAGGCGGCGACTTCGGTAGCCATATCCTCAGGGTCATGTCACCCGACTTTACCGATTCCCTGGTCTCAATCCTATCCAACCTCTTCAGCGTCGCACCAAACTCCACAGACCTGGAGCGGTTCGCCAACAATCAAACTTCCCCAGAGGAAACATCCCTGATCAGTTTGATGACCGATCCTTCCTTTGCTTGGACCACAGCTTACTGGGATATCGAAAAGTCGGTGCCGCTGCAAGTCGCTATAAGTCTAACTGACAGTCCTGTGGCTTGGCTTGCATGGCAGTACATGGGCATGCGCATGTTGACGCCTGGATACGAGTGGGATTCGGAGGAGCTCATCACCTGGTCGATGTTGAACTATATCCAAGGCCCATACGGCGGACTCAGGCTTTACAAGGAAGCCAACAGGGTAAGATCTCCAGTGTGTGTGTGTGTGTGCCACCTGCACTTTGATGGCTAACAATGTTCGAAATAACAGGAGGGAGTTCTGGATGGCGTTTTCCCTTACGTCAAGCAACCTGTCGGGGTTGTAAAGTACTATGGTGACGCAGGTTATGATGTGGTACGTTTGTTTCATCCTTAAGCTTCTTTTAAATTAGGTAGGGCTGGTCGGCTAATATCCACTTCTGCTCAGCCCCTTGACTGGGCCCGACGTCAGGGAAACATCGTCTTCTTTAGCCAGAAGGCTCCGGATGTTCTCGGCGGGCATTTCCCTGCTTTCGTCAATCCCAAAAGCCTGGCTGAGGATTGCTGGGCCTTCTGGGGCGATAAAGATGCTTCTGGCACGTATATCTTTTACTAATCCTGGACATATTTTCTTCTAGATATGTGTCCGGAGGTTGGTCAATGTCTCCGGGGATTGCATACATGGAGGGGGTGTACCCTTGTGATGTTATAGATAGAACTATTTATTTTCAGACCTGTTTCTCCAACAGGGTTAGTGTGACCCTAAGGGCCTAGGCTATTAGCGAGGCACGCTTTAGTGATTAACTGCCCTTAGCCATTAGACATCTGTACCTGTGGACTGGAGTCTTGTCCCTCACGCTCTTGTCGAAGAGGACTGGCGAGCCCTGTCGCCGAAACTGGAATAACTAGTAAGACACGCTATGAAGATTGAGTTTAATGCTCTATCGGCATTCTAAACCTACTTTTCTGTTACCAAGCGCTGATAAACGCGCATAAACGCTGGTTTCAGTCCTGATTTATGGCCCGGTCCGCCAGTCCATTGTGCCTGAACCGCGTCACTGGAACCCCGGAAGTTGGCAGCAAATCATCGTCAGAGCTTGAATTAACGCCCCATCCTCCGGCCCCCAAGGGTGGAGGACGTGTGAACAACAGGGCGCGGCCCCCAGCAGGGATGATTGGCCTGCTCGGACTGATCCCTGCCCGTCCCACCCGGCCTAAACTCTGTTGCATATCCAATTGTCATAAGTACTTTAGCCACCAACATCATTCTCGGACTCTGAGACCGAAGCCATTCAATGAGCCCTGCCAGCCCTAACTGCACCGTCTGAAGAACCTGTCCGTGATAGCTGGAGCAGCCGATCCCTGGCTGAGCAATCGGATCTCATCGTTGACGGGCAAGAGTCCGACTCACGAGGCGTCACGTCGTCATGGCCAGAAAGGGGAGTCAAAAGGTCAGGACCGGGTGTCTGACTTGCAAGTAAGTGGAATGACGCCCAGGAATAAATGTGTCTGACTGGAAACCCGCGTCTAACACCGCACCGACAGAGCCCGTAAGGTTAAGTGTGACGAGGGCAAGCCGAGATGCAATCGTTGTGTGTCGACTGGCCGCAAATGCGATGGCTATCTGCCGCAGACACAGGAGAGTCGGCGGCAATGGTCCAGTAACCCACAGCTCCTGGCGAATCCGAGCCGTGCGTTTCCTGGAATCAACAACCAGTACGAGGGCCGGGCCTTGCAATACTTCTGCGATACAGCTGGGCCCGACCTGTCTGGATCGGCAGACCGATACTTCTGGACGCATCTGGTTATGCAGTTCGCCAGTTTCGAACCTGCAGTGCGCCACTCAGTTATCGCCATAAGCGCGCTCTACGAGCAGCGTCCGGCGGGTCTGGGCCAAGGCGCGTTGGTCAGGGATCAGCCGCTGATACTCACCCACTACAACGCCGCCATTCGCGAGCTGAAGACAATGACGGCCCCGGATAAGCAGCCATTGGTGCTGCTTGTCTGCATCCTCTTTATATGCATCGAATTCTTGCAGTCATGTGATCATCAGGCCATCAGACATTGCAAGCACGGCATTTCCATGCTCGCAAACTGCAGCGCCGAGTACGAATGGACGCGGCATTTCCTCGAGCCCGTCTTTCGGCGCCTGAGTCCATTTCCCTTCTTCTTTGGCAGGGAGGATTCTGATTATCCAGATCTTGCTTCTCTGATCCGCCCCGTGCCCGACAGCTTCCACACATTCGCCGACGCGCGGTCCATGATGGACGAGATCTTCAGCAGGACAATCCGTCTAGTGCGGCTGACGGACAAATACCGAGTTGGCCTTTTGAGGGACCTGCCATACCCGCAAGATCTATTTCGGGAGCGAACTGCCCTGGTCTCTTTGTTGGATGTTTGGGACTCCCATTTCACTGCGTTCCTTGCCGCCGAGGCGAGGCATAATGGTCCAGCAGCCGAAGGTCTGAATCTGGCATTACACCAATCCTTATATGTCCGTTTTGACGCTTGTCGGATCCTAACAAATACAGCTGTGACAAAAACTGAGATGGCTTATGACACTCATGTAGAGACGTTTGTGCGCATCCGCGAGCGTCTCGAGACTATCGCCTGCAGCATTCCGACACCCACAAAGGCTATAGTTGACCGCTCACCAAAGTTCACGTTCGAGATGGGCTTGATGCCTGTCATGTGCTTCGCCATCGCAAAGTGCCGGCATCTTGATACACGGCTGCGCATTCGACGGCTGATGCCGACTCTCGGGCGTGCACAGGAGAGTCTATGGCAGATGAGTCTCATGACCTCATTGACTGGGCGTGTGATTGAGATCGAGCACGGGGTTCATGTTGATGAGATGGAGCGGCGCATAACCTCTTCTTCGGAACTGGCACCTGAGCATATGAGAATCCTACACATGTGGGCGAATTCAGCACCAACCTTTAGAGTCGTGCACGGGCGGACAATTGTGGGCAGGGTCGTGGGGTTCTTTGAACGGGGTGAGGATGGCGAGGTCTATACTCGCACTGAGTTTCTAGAAGATCCTACTTATATATAGTGTTGGTGACTTGGTGGACTTGAACCACGACGTGGACACGTCACGAGAATTACCGTCTTGACCGGTGCAGAATGGCTAAGGTAGCACATGTGCCCCAATGATAAATATAACGAAGATAGCCCCTATCAAACGGACATATTAATCTTTTCGGTTGGCCATATCCACAACATCCCCCAATCCGCCGTGTCAGTGAGAAGGTGATGCAGGTACTTATCGAACGTACCTATTTATCTTATAACCCGTCTAACGTCACTCGCGTTGATTAAAGCTATAGTATCATGGCTGTTCTTCGGCAATGGAGCTATGTTAATCTCGGAGCTAGTTTAATTATCCATAACCTCGTTGCAGGACCCGAGCATCATAAGAAACGACTTGTACAACGGTGCTATCGGCCCCCCGTGAGATATCAAAACTCAAAAGTTCTTCTTTGTCTAGAGAACGAGACCCGTAGATACTTCAAGTTAGACATGTTTGCAGAAGGAGGGATCCATGTAACTTGCTTTACCTTGGCGCTTCTACGCTCTCAATTGGACAACTAGTACTTCATTCATGAAACTTAGTTAAAATTTCATCCTCATGCTCGGCTTAATGAGTCTATTCAGTGTGGCTGTTAGAATGCATCTTTTTTCATCTCTGCCGTGCCGCGAGTCGCTGGCTGGGCACGAGGGTATCGATTCCTATTGAAATCAAATGCCTTGATGAAAGTAGCCTAGTATTTTGAAATAGCTATCATTTTATTCAATTTGATTCCTTTAGATTTGAGCTTTGAGGTGCTTATCGTGTTCCATGGTCAGAATTCTACCTTTCCACGTCGTGCGTCAACGGTGCAAGGCACAGGTTGCTGACCAGCATTGGAGGATTCAGTCGCAACTGTGTTAGCATTGGATTTCTTATGATGTCAGATATGTGTAAAAACACCGTGTTCTTTGTTGTGGTGAAGGCAACGTGCCCTTGACGGAGCAGCACAGCAGTTCAGATAGAGGATTGAGTCACGTCTCGTCTTCTTGCACATGACGGCTTAAACTCTTCAAGCACAGTTAACAAAAGATGCAAGAGCTAAGAGATGCTGGGGCTTAACTCTTGACCCGACGAAAGATTATTGGCACAAGACAAAGTTAACACACCACCACTCATGTCGCGGCTTCAACGACGTCGTGCGACCCTGCCAGAGTGTTTATTTCAGGACCGAATTTGTGTATATCAATCAACATCTGCCAGTTATTTAGTAGACGCGAGCTTCTTCAAGATTGTAGTAGTAATAGCCGTGGCTAGAATGTCGGGCCTGTCGCGAAGAAATGTGTGGATGATAAACTAACATTATTAATCCAGCCACATCCTCGGCTCAGAAAGGGCGCCACGGAGACGCCACGGAGACGCCACGGAGGCGCCATGAACCGATCGGCTGGGTAACCGATTGATCCGCTGGTGAGCCTGTCACAATCCCCAAAGATTACTGGCTATGGCACCTCTGGTGGGGACACCAACAAGAGGAACATGGCTGAAATATAATAATGGGAATGGCCGCACGTCATTGACTCGGTTCGTCTTTACCCTCGCCCTTACCCTCAGTCTCAGCGAAGTTTCCTCGACCGATCGTATCGGCAAGTCAACAAGTGATGGCCACTCAACCTCTCGAGGACATCTTGTCCTTGATATCTTCGTCGATACAGTCACACTACGAGTCCATCAAGGCTATCAACCACGAGGTCATTGCCCCTCCTTGTCCTCTACCCATCATCATCTAACACACACAGATCCACTCCAACCCCGAACTCGCCTACGGGGAGCACCATGCTCACTCAACTTTTACCTCTCTCCTCTCTTCTCCTCCCTTTTCTGACCTGGGCATCACTGTCACCCCTCACTCGTATGGCCTCGACACCGCCTTCTCTGCCGACTTCGGCTCCGGTGGCCGCCTTGTCATCTTCAATGCCGAGTACGATGCCCTTCCCGGTATAGGTCATGCTTGTGGACACAATCTCATTGCCTCGTCCGCTTTCGCTGCCTTCATTGGTGTCGTCTCGGCGCTCAAAGCCTCCAACCAGCCCGGGCGAGTGCGCCTCCTGGGAACCCCAGCGGAAGAAGGAGGTGGTGGAAAGCTCCGCCTCATCGAAGCCGGAGCGTACACAGATGCAGCGGCATGCCTCATGACCCACCCTGGGTCACAGTATCTCCTCAGTGGCAATGTTGCTGGAGTTGTTGCAGCTACCATGCTTGCCAATGTCAAGTGGCGAGTGAGCTTCCAAGGCAAGACAGCGCACGCTGCAATGGAGCCGTGGAACGGAGTCAATGCTCTTGACGCGGTATGTCTCTCCTACAATGCCGTCTCCATGTTGCGACAACAGATCCGCCCGCATGAAAGGATCCATGGAGTCTTTGACAAGGCTGGGGATCGGCCAAGTGTCATTCCTGACAAGACAAGTGTTACATACTACGGTACGTCCCCTTCTTACTCTTTTGATACGCATGTCTTTAGATGCATGGATTGGCGATTATGTGTAACATGACTGACTTGGACAAGTTCGTAGCGATACACTCGCCTCGGCAGAACGTCTATGGACCCGTGTGAAGGCTTGTTTCGATGGCGCCGCCTTAGCTACAGGCTGTACTGTCTCGTATGAGCCCTTAAACACGTACGCTGACCTCCGCTCCTCGCTGCCCCTCTGCAGGGCCTTTATCTCAGCCATGGCCTCTCTTCCGCCAGCCAACGACAACAAAAAGGAAGAGACAATTTCGTTACATGAACCAGCAGACTTCATCGGCGGTTCTACCGACATGGGGAACGTCACCTATGTGTGTCCCGGATTCCACGGCGCTTTTGGCATTGACACTGCCCGTGGGCAGGGAAACCACACGACAGGCTTTGCCGATGCTTCGGGGCTAGAAAAGTCGCTGAGAAGAGCGATTGAATGGGGACAAGGCATGGCCGTCGTTGGATGGCGCATACTTAGCGAGGATGCGTTTGCAGCAGAGACGAAAAGGGAGTGGGAGGAAGATATGAAGCGTGCTACTCACTAATCACTACTAGTTGAATCTGACAAGTGAAGCACCAAATACTATTAACCCGGTCACTCGACACTCTTTGCTACGTTGGGGAGCACATTCTTTTGGCGGCTGTTACAATGGACCTTGACACATTCTGGTAGCCAAGTTCCCTGTCAGACTATCCTTGTAGTCTAATTCTCTAAGCATCGTATTGGTCTAGAAACTACTTGTCTCCTCTTCCGCTAGCATGAAACCGAGATTTCCCTCGTCATCATGTGGTCTCTTCTGTCAGCTTCAGATAACATGAAAACTTGTGAATCACGCGGTTCAATCCTCCAAGGGCATGTCTTATCGCTCTAGATCAGTTACGGCAGCAGACGGTAATTGTTGGTGACATATTTGAACCGAAGCCAGCTTCAGCTTTACTCCATTGTGCACTGCCAATTTTACCTGGACAGTTCTTATCTAGGCGCTAAATTGGCAATTTGGATAGTAGGCTGTCAGTCCGATGCATCGTAACAGTGAACTGACTTGGTCGTAAGATCCCTCCACAGATCGGGAACATCTCGTGACATGTAGATGCTCGATCCTTTGCAGTTTTTGGCACTAAGCAACAGTTAGCGTTCTGTTAATATGCCACAACAGGGACACGCTTTTCTTACCTGAATGCATAACAGAATGTGTGTTTGCGTAGGTGAATGCTCTCAACTTTGAACCCGCTACATTCTGGTCAGGTAGGGCCATAAAGCAACAACTCGTCAGCTGCTAAGAAAAGTCAGACATACAGGGTGTCAACATTAACGCATCCAAACCCAAGCACGTTCTTGCTTTCGCCAGCATAGTTGGGTTTGCTGAAAACTCTGGCCTGACAAATGGCGAGCCGTCAGCTGTGTCCCGCCGGCAGGATATGGAATGTTTACCGAAATGACGTCTGTCGAAGCCATTGACGAGGCCATTAGGAATGGAAGAAACGCAAGAGGCTGCATTATGCTGATGATTATGAATGCGTGATGTCTCTAATATGACCGGATATGCCGTGTAGTATTGGGCACACAGAGCTCAAGTAGATGAGAGAAATAGATGAACATAACTGCACTACAAGCTCTGGGAAAGCAAAGGCTTTTAGCGTCAACAACGCACAGCGCCTCCTCGTTGGTGTCCCTTGCATGGGTGCCGGAGGAGTGTTGCCGAACATCCCAGCTTTTTGCTTATTGGCGACTTTCAGAGCGTTTGGGGTGGAGTAATACTCGAAGGAACGCAATCAGAAACAAGCGATAGGCGCTGTGGCTTGCGTCTGCCGCCTACTCTATCTGCATCCCTGCTGACGAAGAGAGCCGTTTGATCAAATATGCAGCTTGGGGCACTTTCTTGCCCTTGCTCGTCACTTCAGCTGGGGGATCTAGTTGCAGAAGCTGAATGCACTCCGGCTAATCGGCCATTTTAAAGCTCATTCCTGGTTGGTTGCCAAAAAAAAAAAAAGAGAGAGAGAGAGAGAGAACGCAGCTAGGATCGGCGTTTGGGCTCCCTTCTGGCCGCGGCATAATTCCGCATTGATCAGATCATGTTTCCGAATCAATTCCACCTTGTCTCTCGCATTATACGGCTCAGTCCACTAAGAACTGGACCCAAAAGGTAAACAATTACAGATGATCCTCATCCATCTAGTTCTTGACTTTCTCGCAAGCGGAGGCTGTACAGGTTGTTGCGCCTCCGGCGTCAGCGTCTCGTCAGCATGATTGCGTATGCTCCGCACTGCAAGCGATTGGACGGGCTGCTCATCCGGATTCAGCTTGCTGTACCCGACATACTTATGGTCGGCATTGGGTAGCTCTGGCAATGATGGTGCTGCACAATTCAGCACTTGCTCACTGTCGTCTCGGTCCAAGATTCGAATCTTCAGAGAGCCTGCTGGCTGTCTCCCCCATATATAAGACCCTTCATCCTGTTCAATTGGTTGGTGAATCAGTCCTCCCGGGCCGATTTCCATTTGCCGCGTTGTGTCGACCTCCGGAGCAACTGTTACCCCGAGCTCGGGAATTCTATACCCTCCTCGCGTCCTGATACAGATGTGAAGAGTACTCTCCTGAAAAAACCGGTTTAGCCATGGATCGTCTAGTCACAGAAAAGGCTCGAAACCAACCCTGTCGATGTTGTAGTCTCGCAAAGTTTTTTCTAACACCGTTAGGAATGGAAAATGAGCAAGGGGCCCGGATTCAGTTCTCACCAAATTCAAGTTGTTTTCCAACGAAGATTACACGTTGGTCACTTGGCGGTATGCCCAACTCGTACTCAATGCAATGGACAACGTGCCAAACCTGAGTCTGTGGGGTCATACCATAGAGGCTAATTGTCCTCCCACCTGGACTCTTTAGAAATATCTGGTAGCCACCTACCTTTGTACCATATAGATAAGATGGAATCGAGTCCCGTCGTTTTGGTTCGGAGATTTCTAGAGGTGGTTCATCAGGCTCATCCTCGCCTCGAACCTGTCCAACCGTGAAGAGCATCTCGACCTCCCCTGGCCCAACGAGCGGGGGCCGTTGCTCTAGCTGTGTCTGGAAAGAGTCCCTTCATGATTCAGAACTTGACGGCTTTAATTCAGTTCTTGTGGTGCCCATAAACTTACTCTGTGCCTCCCTTGATGAGGACAAACTGCCGAACATAACGGGGTTCCTGATGGACTGCATGACCATCAACCCATATTTCCTTTGGCCCTGGCCCAGAGATGAAGAAATAATCCTGCCCGAGGTCTGGACGGGGTGCCGCGACATTAACACCAGCCATCTTGATCTCGAACTTGACCGCGAGATTTGTATGAGGCGTGATTAGCACTCGAATCGCAAAGGCCTCCATATCTATATACGACGTTACTTCTTGTTTAGAAGAGATTTGGGCATGTTTCTTACGGTCCAAAGCGAGAAAGTACTTGTTCCCCTGCCCCGCATCTCCCTCCCGTTTGACAATACTACATGGCAGGGATGAAGCCACAGATGTGCTCTTCGTGATTCGTTGGATGATAGGGATTTCATGGTCCGGGACTCGTTGCGATCGGTGAAATGTCACCGTCAGGAATTCGTTTAGATCAAAGGCCTTAACAACGCAGGGCCCCCGCTCCTGAGGGATCTCTTGGTTAAAACCATGGGTGTCCATCCTGTCAGATCCGGATGGGAGTAGAGCAGCAAAGGTGTAGAAGGTCTCGCAGTGATGTCAAGCCACAGACTATATAGGCCTCGGCAGAGTAATGTAGGTGGGGTCAATCAGTGCTTTCTACAGATCAGATTGTCGACATTTAGTTGGATTCCTCCAAGTCGCAAAGAGGGGTTGGGATTAAGACCCAGATTTTTGTTCCCCCGCCCAACTGTCCTCCTCCTTGCAAAGGCCAGCCAGATGCGCTTGCAAGTATTTGTCAGCTTGGAAGTCCAATGGGGGCGTGTCGGATTTGATACTATTGATGACTGCAGAAGCAGCTTTCAGCTGCCAAGACATGGCAGCCTGTACCAAGAGAGTAATGTTACATTGCCTCCAAAGCATGTCACGCAATTACAACCCTCACTTCTGCTCTCTTAAACCTGGCGCTCGACGTTACGGCTCATCATCCTTAGATTCTAGATAAAACATCAACAAAGACCTCTTACTATGAGCTCAAAATCAGTCGGTGTCTGCGCAGAGTGCGGAGATAGTCCGCTATCAGTAACAGGCAATGTTCTCGGGATCTTTACTTTTGCCATCGCCCTGCTAGCTTCTACTGTTGCGTTTATAGCGGTTACCGGGGACGCAGAAAAGGAGTTGACAAGGTTAAAAGATACACTTGACCAGACCGAAAAACACGCGCAACAAATCACGAAGTATCGCAACATCATGGACAAGCGGGCAGATCAGGATCTGACACAAGTGCGAGACCTCATTGACGAGTCACTTGCAATGTTCAAGACGGCCATCACAGAGCTCAACGACGCGAGGGAGAGGATAAAGAAACATTTCCCGCTCATAAGACGGTTCTGGTGGTGGTATCAGGAGAAGGAGTTTTCAGCGGGACTAGCGAAGCTAGAAAGCCACAGGCAACAAATTATGGCCATTCAACTCACATTTCTGTTATTGTACGTCTACCCTCCGGGGTATCATAGACCCCTTGTGCTAACAAGTCCACGCAGGAAGATCAAAGAGCAAGGCGATAGTCTTGAGCTCTTAAAGATGCACTTGGATGTTCCCTTGCCGTAGAGGACTTACTTGGTTACTGGCAAGAAATATTTCGTGACACAGATTGATGTTTAGTACAACTCGGGCAGTTTAACCCCCCTTGACATATCAGCAGCAATGTGGATATTGGGTCAAAATATCATGTACTTATATAATTGAGCTTGCCTTAGTCTACTAGTCTTTTTTGGGCTATACTAGGATAATGTCGTAAGGGGCATTCATCCAGAAGAGGCACTGGATCTTGTTAGTCCAGGGACCATCAGCCTGGAACTAACATGCTTGGGAGTTTACCTTTTATAAATATAGGACTTAAGCAACCCGCAGGCGGTTGGTTTTTATTTTTTTTTATTTTTTTAAATGCCAACTCTATAATCTCTCCTGAGGTTCATTTTCACTCGTGGGTTTGGGTATGAATGTGTGTAGCTCAGTTGATGTTACGGACTCAGGATCATATCTTATTCGCTATATTAACCCTTAGTTTTAATGACATAAGATCGTTCCTCAGATTAACTACCAACACTAATTCTTATACCAATAACCGATCATAGGGATTGAAATAACAATCCCAAAATTGAATCTTGGGCCATCTCTGTCACCGCGTTTCCTGTCGCCGTTTCTGTGTTCAGGGTAGATAGCCGGGCTGCCTCAGCTTGTGAGTGGCGACAGGGGGTTCATGTTATTTGTGGAGACATATTAGCGTGGCATTGCATTGTCTTGGCCCCTTGAAACCTGTGAAGACCCTCAGATATGTGCTATGCCCTTTTTAGACTAGTCCGACTGAATGGCTCTCGGTTTAGTGCACTGACGTGCTCGACATCTCAACCAGAGCAACCCCAGGGACGCCTTCGATAGAAAAGATCTGGATCACCAAAACGTGCAACACTCGGTCCGTAGCGGAGGACGCGGACGGGACGTGGGCAGTTGTGTTTTCTGTGACACGCTAGAAATGGCGTCGCTCATCAGTCTATTCTCGTTATGGTAGTAGCACCGACTGGGAGTAACCAGAACGGAACAGATCGACGGGCCAGGGACCACTTTAAGTTCTAGCTCACGAGCCGGGAGATTATAGCTCAGGTGACTGTTCTTCTAGTCCACTGCAAAGAAGACCTGAAACGGCTGATTCTGTGGAAGGCTCGAGTTCAGCCCTGCGACCAGAGTCCTTTGGTTATTCCATGATGCGACTGACGACTGCCATCAACTGCCGCGTTGCAGGGATCCTATCTCGATGTCGCATTCATCAATGACCCCCCGCGAAACATGGACAAATGCCGCTGGAAAATGCCCACTATCCAAGCAGCATGCCTACGTACAAGTCATGCTGTCACGCTTGGTCATGCAAACACGCACAATACAACATCAAGAAACATGTCGTTTATGCAGACACGCCTTTAGCCTCGCTCAATGGCTACAGCTTTGTGCCTCAAAGCTGAAATTCCCTAGATTGACTCAGCTTCCTGGCCCGCTGCTAAATTTGGAAGAAACAAAGGGTCCAAGCCCTTCACCGTTTCCACGCTATATTCCGGTAGAGCTTTTCGAAACGCGCGAGCAGCCATGTCGACGTTGCATTAACACTTGGTGACAATGAAGACCCTTGTCCACATTGAAACAACAATTCGGATGGCGATTGCCGGGTTGCTTCCCGTCATGATACGGGGGCAAGTTGTTCTTGTTAAAAGGGCCATGATGGTCAACTTGAACATCTTCTTTCTCACCATCAACCACCGTCGTTTGCACCTGTCTTGTTTCTTTCATCTCTCTTTTTTCCTTACTCATTCATTCCCCCATACCTTCCTTTTCCTTCTCAATCGTTTAACTTCTGCACTCACTGTCATTCGATAACAATATTTACTCGATAACATTCACTCAACGATACCATGCGCTTCTCCAATCTTCTTCCCGCTCTGGGAGCATTCACTTCTCTAGTCGAGGCTACGCCCACTTTCTTCGGCGCTGGTGCTGGTCTCGCTGGCTCTGGAGAGTTCAACAAGGGAACTTCTTGCAGCCTGGCCAACAGCTGGAAGGACCATGTCCTATTCTAGGGCATTTGCGCTCCGGAGACCGAATCCTCCCCCGCCGTCTCACTCGGCCTCAATCTTCCTACCGCTCAGATCACAGGTGACGTTGGGTTCCACTGCGTGTCCAACTTCCTTGAGGAGCCCAAGATCCGCGTCAGTCTTGGCGGCATCTCTGCCTACGTTGAGCTTGATCTTTCCGCCTCGGCTGCTGTCCATCAGTCTGTCGAGCTCTTCGCCTCGCCTAAGCTCGATATTGCCGTCCCTGGCCTGGAGGCAGACCTAGGTGCTGCTGTTGCTCTCGACCTTATCGTTGGTTGCGGTGCCGCCATTGATCTGTCTACTGGGGTATATATCTCTTTTGCCGACTCTGCATATGTTGATATTTCTCTCCTTACCAAGGACGTTGTCGGTGTCTCTCTTGACGGTCTTGTAACCAAGGCTCTTCCCATCGGTGTTGGTGCCGGTGTTGATCTCTCTGCTGGCATTGATCTTCAACTTGGTCTCCGTCTCCGATCTGAGGTCAACATCGGGGCTGGTCTTGACATCCCCGTCTTGAACATTGGTAGCGGTGCTGGCTTCGGGACCGCTATTTGGGTCAGTCTCTTTGACTACACTGCCACTATTGCTGCTGGCGCTGGTGCCGGCATCTCCGTCACTGGAGACATTGCTTGCAACCTGGGTCTAGCCATTGATGACAATCTTGACCTTGGCGCCGGTCTTAACTTTGGTCTTATTCCCTCACTATCCGTCTCACTGGCCAAGGGAGCGAAGTCTACGTTCTCTCAGAAGGACCGTGGTACTTGTGGTTCCTTCATCGGACAGTTCAAGCACTCTGGCTCTGCTCATGGCCCTACTATCTCTGCTTCTGGACTCATCACAGCCTCTGGCCTCTATACGGCCTCTGCAGGTGCCTCTGTTGTCGTCTCAATTCCCGCCGGTGTCACCGCTTCAGCTGACATCCCAGGCTCCATTAGCGTTCCTGATGCCTCCTTGCCGCTCAGCCTGGATGTCCCCGATGCGTCTGCTTCTCTCGACCTCCCTCATCTGTCAGGCTCAGTCAACCTTCCCCTTGTCTCTGCTTCTGGCGACATCTCTGGGTCTGCTGGACTGCCCCATTTGACAAACACTATCGATCTTCCCGTTGTATCCGCTCCTGGCCATCTTTCGGCTTCGGGTGGACTTGACATCCCTTTCGTCAGCATCGGCCCCGGCCATAATACCGATTTCTTTGGTCCATTCCCTGGGCACCATGGCGACCACACAGACAGCGCCGGTGCCACTGTCTCTGCTCCAGGATCCGCTGATGTTACCACTGTTGCTTCAGGAAACCATCCTGCCAAGACTGGAGGATCTGATCACCACGATAGCCCCTCCAAGCCTGCACACGCCAGTGGTGCTGATGCCGATGCCACTTCTTCTGCCGCTGTTACGCAGACTCCTGGCGGCTCTGGTATAGTTACTAGCACCGTCCGAGAAACTCAGGTCTATACTATTACCAGCTGTGCTGCTTCTGTCATCAACTGCCCTGCGAGCTACACTCAAAAGATTGTAACCTCTACGATCATTGAGAAGGTCACAGTCTGCCCTGTTGCCGCCACTGCTACTGCCGCACACGGTGGTTCTGGAGCAGGCTCCAACAATGGCTCTGGTTCTGAAACCGGTTCTGACTCTTCTCCTGCTCAAACCTCGGCGGCAGAGATCAAGACCTCTATTAACTTTGCGACCATTACCAAGACCTTGACCACCCTCAAGCCTTGCACTAAGCTCACCACCAGCACATTTGTCCGACCCACAAACCCTCCTCCCGCTGTCCCTACCATCACCATTGTCGATGGTACCACTGGCAATGCAGGCAGCGAGTTGGCCACAAAGCAGCCTCAGCCTGCAAGCACTCTTTCTCGGGTCCGGGCTTCCGCCACTGGATCTGACGATGCCTCTTCACCTACCGAAGGGGCTGCTCAGCCTGCCGACTCCCAGGCTCCCGTTACCGCTGGCTCTGGCGCGGGGCAGACCTCGTATGTCCCTCCTGCCAACGCTACGATCCCGGCTGGTGGAGCAACATCTACTCCTACCAATGTTCCCGTTGTTGCTGGAGCTTCTATTGCTACATCTGGCGGCCTTCTGCTTATGATCCCGTTGGTTCTTGGCCTCGTTATGTAAATACCTCTGGACTAGACCTTCGCAAGTTTCCAATCGTAATTTAATAATAAGAGAACTTAATGACGATATCTTTCGCCTGCGGAGCAGCTAATTAAAAGTAAAAAGCCGTTGATAGCCTTGATGCCAAGTTTAAAGTATTGTGAATCGTATCAGAGCCTTACATACTAACGAATAACAATCTCTTCCTCAAGTCATGTTTCTACCACTGCATTCCACTGGCCTTAAGCTCTTTTACCACCTCTTCTGCTACGAGTTTTTCAATAGCCACGCCGGGATGGTAGTCGTTGAACCATAGCTGGCAATTCGTCAGCATTTTTCTCTTGGCTCTGAGGCAATATCACATACGCAGGATACCCCGTCCGAGTTATAACAAGTTGCATCAGGGGCACCGTAGGCTCCAGGATTCTGCACTGCCTTGCTGAATGCAACCGAAGTGTCGACGAGCGTAGCCTTCACGCCAGAGTTAGTCTCCCTGAAGGTGTTGACTTTAGATGACAAGAGCTTGTTATAGAGCTCGATGGAGGTGATAAGGAGATCGGTAGACTCTTTGCCTTGCTGCAGCATCAACGGCGTTAAGTTTGTCGCTAGAGAAGGTCAGTCTGGCTTGAGCTAATGAATTCCTTGGAGTTCTTGACTTGCGTGGGACGCTCAGCAAGGCAAACTGCCGCAAACCGGAGTCATAAAGAGCTTGTACTAGTTCGACATATCTGGTTACTGCCTTCTCTACAATGGCAGTCGCATTGCTTTGATAGTAGGAATTCCCTACATCATTAACCCCAATCCAGATACCTGCAAGGGCATTTGACGCTGTCCATGGCGCATAATCAGGTTGCTTGCCTACGCTGTTGAGAAAGAGATCTACCTGATCCGACATGCTGAGAACCGTGTCGGCGTAAGGTTTCACAATATCGGCATCGACAGTTGCACCGCCGTATGCAAAGTTGTATGATAGAGCGAATGAGCTGTTTTGCTCCTTCACCATGCTACCAATCCAATTTTCGCCACCTGATGCTGTCCATCCAGGAAATGGTGGGTTGCCCAACGGGTTTGAGGCTGATGGCTTTTCGCCATTGACGTCAAAACCGGTCTGGGAATACGAATCGCCACTGCTCAACGTCAGTCGACCACATGAAGATAGTTTCCAGAAGACGGACAAGGTGATCAAGTATCTGGGATCTGAAGCAGCCAAGGCGGCTTGTGTATGTGCCAGGAGACCGGCCATGGCAACCGTGAAGGATGTCGGAATCATGGTGAAATAGAGGAAGTAAGTGTGAAAGCAGATTGATTCGCCGAGCTTTGATAACGCGCAGGATCAGTTGTTGGCAGCTGGGAGGCACATTTTCTATCTATAAAGACGCCATCTGGCCGCTTTAATGAAGGGGGCTTCTCCCCGCACTGCTTGCGGAGCTTGAACCACGTCTTGGTCATCAGAAACGACCCGGGGCCAGTCCGTTGACCAAGGAGGGTAGAGCGGAGACTTGCCCCGATGTATAGAAATCTGGATAAAGGAAGCAAACAGGCGGACAAGGGTCAGGATGAAGGTGCTTCAGACCAGTCAAAGAGACTGGGGACACCAAGACGCGAAAGTAAAAATACAAATTACATGTGTGACTTGCCAATCATCTTGAGCTCAAGCAAACTCGTCCATATGGGGCCATGGACAAACAGATTCCGTGGCCAGTTTCAGGACATGGGTTACCATTAGACACACATCCATATCGGACCACTCCCCGACGGCCCGACAACCCCGGTATGCAAGCAGCTGCATACAACATTCGCTGGATTTTCCGATTTTGCTACGGAGGTCGTCACTCCGTATCATAGTTTGGAGCGAAAGAAGAATTGCACATCTTATCACGGAATCATGGTTGCCACTCCCGTTTAGATTATTGACAGAATGTAAATATAAATGATATACATCAACCCGAGTTACAAACTGGGCGAGCAAGTCGGATCAACAACACCCTTGCGCTGGTCACTAAAATGAAACTAAATGTTACTCTGCTTCTTTTCGCTGCAACATGGCTGTTCGGGACGGAGGCTCGTCTCGGGAGATCCAAGAAGGACTTCGTTACTACCAAAGGCGACAGATTCCAACTAAATGGAGATGACTTTTACTTTGCGGGCACGAACGCCTACTATCTTCCGTTTCAGAATGTCCGTATACAACACAACAAGGACCGATTGTCACGCTCATTAATATTCAGGGCGGAGAAGATGTGGAGCGTGGACTCACAGCAGCCAAAAGCGCAGGACTACGAGTCGTACGTACTTGGGGCTTCAATGACAGGAATGCCACTACGGATCCGAACGGCCTTCCAAACTACGGAGGAGAGGGTGCTGGCAAGACAGGCGTCTACTTCCAGACATGGGACAAGGGGAAGTCAAAGATTGACGTGGCGCCGTTTGATAAAGTGGTCGACGGGGCGTCAAGAGTAGGCATCAAGCTGATAGTTGCCCTGACCAACAACTGGGCTGATTATGGCGGTATGGACGTTTACACAGTCAACCTTGGAGGAAAGTATCACGACGATGTGAGTAGGAGCCCCAATTACTCAAGGTTAGTGCTGATGAGCCCCGGCAGTTCTATCGACTGCCCAAGATCAAGAAAGCCTACAAGCGCTATGTGAAAGCCATGGTAACTCGCTACAAGAACTCTCCCACAATTTTCGCCTGGGAGCTAGGCAATGAACCTCGATGCGGAGCAGATGGAGTTCGTAATCTCCCACGCAGTGATCATTGCACTTCAAAGCTCCTTTCAGACTGGGTTGATGAGATGAGTGCCTATATCAAAAGTCTAGACCCATACCATTTGGTCACCTGGGGTGGTGAAGGTGGCTTCAATCGCGAATCAGATGATTGGACTTACAACGGTAGTGACGGCGGTGACTTTGACCACGAGCTCTCGTTGCCCAACATTGACTTTGGTGTTTTCCACACATACCCGGACTGGTGGACCAAAACCGTTGAGTGGTCCAATAACTGGATTCACGACCACGCTGAAGCGGCAGACAGAGTTGGCAAGCCAGTGATACATGAGGAGTACGGATGGCTTACACCCGCGGCACGCAAGGAGTACCTTAACACGACCAGACAAGAGACCAGGCCGGAGGTGCTAGGGGAATGGCAGCAAATACAAGTCAAGGAGAAGATGCCAGACATGTATTGGCAGTTTGGCTACTCGGGGTTTTCGTACGGAAGGAATCATAACGATGGATTTACAATTTATCTTGAGGATGCAGAGGCTAGGAAACTAGTGTATGAACATGCCAAGGAGATGAATGGGCTGAACAGGAAATGAGGATAGCGGATAGAGATGCGTAATCGCATCACAAACTGCCAACAATGGCCGTATCCTTGCTTGTTAATGACTTTTCTCATCGCAGGTAGATTAGAGTAGCCCAGCAACAGCAGAAAACAGTTGTATGTAAAAGCCACTTATCTGGCCAAATGGTTGCGGCAAATCCTTCTACTGCAGCACTCGCTGTCGCAGTGCCAGTTGTCGATGCTCGAGATGGGGTTGTTGTTGTTGTGTCGGCAGACTCGTTATTCTGGAAATCGGCGTTTCCAGTAGAACTCGCCTTTTTGGATGACGTCTTGGTCGCAGTCTCGGAAGTAGAGCTAGGCTCGTCACTCTGCTCGAGTTCAATGCTGCCATAGTCTCCCGTCTGATCTCCGTATTTGTAGGCCTTGGCTGGGTTGAAGTTCTCAACCTTGATGCTCTCAACCGTCATGGTGAAAGGTGCATCGTCGTAGTCAGTTTCTCCTCCAGCCCATGTGATAGTGCCTTCAGCATTATCAGAGTCGCCGCCCGCCCAGATACCAAGCTTGACGCGCATGGGCGTCTGAGGATAGTTCTCGCCATTGAGGGCGTCGGCGTAGTTGAGTGTACGGGTCGCTGTACCGTCAATGTACCAGACACAAGACTCCTTTGTCCAGTAGACGGTGTAATTGTGCGAAGTGGCTTGTGAGTCTGAAACCGCAAAGGTCTCGCTTCGAGTGTCAGAAGTATCGTTGCCTTTACCGTAATAATTGGTTTGGACTTGGTTGGCGTTACCGCCAAGCCACTCCCAATCTCTGAATTGCATTTGGAAGTTAGAAGATTCAAAGGAAAGGGTCGATCACAGTAGGAGCAGTTCAATGATAACTTACACCTCATCGAGAACATCTGAGAGAAGGACGGCGGATGAAACGATGCCGGTGCCGGAAGCTGCCTTCAAATGAACTTCCACGCGACCAAAGAAGATGTACCAGTTGCTCTGAATGGTAGGTGCATCGCCCTTCTTGTTGATGGTAAACTCGGCACCGGATGAAGCGTATTTGACGTCCCCAGAACCAACAGATTTCCAGTTGTCGTCGTCAGCGCCATTGGTGAAGTTGATCGAGTATGTTGATGATGACAGGCCGGTGTCGGCAGAGCATGATGCTGAACAACGTTGAGTCAATATCCTGAGGAAACGAGATTGGCGAAATTACTATTTTTCATCGGGTTGCACGCGCTGTAGGTCTGAGCAGTAGTCGAGGCGACCAGACAAGCCGCAAGGGCGGTGCTACGCAGGGCCGATTTCATCCTGAACCAAATGTCAAGACAATGCAATGCAATGCACAAGAAGTAAACAATCTGGCATCTGTCAATGTCTAAAATGGCTTCTATCGCCCTACTAAATATCGTCCGGGAAGTGGGAGGCTGAACAGTGGATATAGCGGAACGTGAAACCGCCCAGCAGACTTTTCGTCCTGTTTCTTTTTCTCTTTCCAAACCATATCAAGCCCCTAATTGGGCACCGGGGGAAATCCTCATATCCGGGAGAGCGTAATTGATCAGCGTACGTGGATAGCTTGCGTAATGCCCCCCTGGCTGGATTGTGGATAAAGTGGCTCTAGTCGCCGGGGACGCGTGTTGGGTGGAACCATTCTACCTATGGCCATTTCCCCTGAGCTGGCGATGGACCTATGACGATCCTGAAACCGTGCCCTGTTGCAGTGGTATCTTAGAATACGAATGCATGTCAGTAAATAGCTATACAATTATGAACCAAATAACCCGCTGTTCGACGTTGGCAGTGTGCTAAATTTGATCGACACTGAACAGACCTAGCGTTTTTTTTTTTTTTTTTGGGCGTAAGGGCCTTGGATGCCAGAATATAAAATCGTATAACTAAGAGAGGCCGTGTCCACTATACGATGAACGGAATCCGAGCACACCAGCCTCACAGGTGCCTCATATGGCTGCTTCGACAGCCGTCTTCCATACCTATGGCATTATACGCTTGTTGAAGTTCCGGATAGAGCCTCTGACTAGATTCCCGAGGGTATTTGCAATAGAAACAAAACTTCCACATGAAATCAGATATGGGATTGACGCATTGCGCGCATTTGGACGATGAAACGGGGAAGCAGGTGTCGCACGCCGTATCAGCAAGCACGTAGCCGTACCTTGGATTATGTGCTCAAACCGGGATTTTATTAAGGTTGTTGGGGTGTGCCTTCTTCCGACTGAGGGTTCGCTCAACAGAGATGGCAATGCTGTCTTGCATAGCGGCGTATCACTGAACCTACAGATAACTCCAAGTCATACAAAGTTAGTAGGGTGATGCAGGTTGTGGAGGAGTCAAGAAATCCTAGCCAATGGGGGTTGGTCACATTGGCAACAGAAACAATAGGGATACTGATGGTCAGGGTTTTATAGCGCTGGACGCAACCGCAATGCCTATTCACTGATAGAACCCACGATATTGAGGCAATTGATGACATATAACAAGACAGTTCTTCTCTGCGACATCAGTGTTTCCATTCCGAGGCAGCTGGACCAGAGCTAACACCAAAAGTGGACATGATCTATATACAAGACGGGGTAATTCGAATGGGTCTAACGCCATGCCGCGCAGTAGCTTAACTTAAATAACACTTCTAGTTGCATTGCCGCAAGGTAGTGTTCTCATATGCATGGCCAGACGAGTCACTCATAGGCGACATGTTTGCCGAGATCTCACTACCACGCATGGGCCGGCTTTGGCCCAATCTGACCTTCCAGAACAGCCACGAAGTAAATATGACCACTATAGCTGGCTAATGCACAGATATGTATCTGTAATTGGTCCGGGGATACTGCTCTCTTGGTATTGCTGGTCCCGGCAACCAAGAGATGACGCGAGTGGCTTGGTCGCTGTCGTGCTTAACCGAGCACATTGAAATCCCTCAGAAATCATCCCGTTATCGCCCCTCGGAGATCGAGTTTGAATATGCATAAAATAAGGGAGCCAATCATCGGAGACTTGACTCCGCTTCTATGCCCAGCAGCTGATCTTGGCATTCTAGTGATTTATTGTGCTGCGACCACAAGACCACGCATATGAGCAAGGCATCCCAAGACTTTATCCACGACCGAGTTTGAGTTCCTAAATCGGCTTGAAATTCATATCGTTGTGATCGAGCGCAATAAGCCTTCACTAAGATCCTCCTGGTTCAGGTTTTGAGAGAGTTGGGATTCAACGTTTCAGCGGCGATATCCCGCTTGGGAGGCAATCCACCATTACCAGTGTAAATGGCGTGCTCTCTTGATAGCTCTTAGCTCATGTATTCTCCACCAGGATTACCACCTTGGACGGGGAAACGAGCTTGGCAGACAAGAGGAGGTCCGTCATCTCTGGCGTGATAGAACCCTGGTTAGTTTAGGTATAAAGAGACACCAGCAGGTCACTCAAACTCTCGGTCCTAAAAGAGAATCAATTCCAAATCTGCCTTCTTCTCGTTAACCATTAGGCTAAGGCAAACAGGCCAGAGCTATAGCTGTCTTCTGTAGATATGATCGAGTCTACAGTCCCTAGGACAAAGTGGTGGAAAATCCAGTGGTACTCTGACGATGATACGCCCGAGGAGCGAAGGTTTATTATAAAGCTAGACCTCCTCGTAGTTCCTTATGCAATTCTGGCTTATTGGGTCAAGTATATTGACCAGGCCAATCTGAGTATGTATCTAAACTTGCACCGTCCATTAATTTCCACTGACGTCTTGATCAGACAATGCCTACGTTGCTGGAATGAAGGAGGACCTTGGGTTCTACGGTAACGAGCTCGTACAATTGCAGACAATGTACACGGTTGGAGCAGTGGTTGGGATGCTGCCGTTCATGTTTCTGTTTACCTATATCCCAATGCATTGGACTATCCCGTTCATGGATATCCTTTGGGGAGTTTTTACCCTTCTGCAGTACCGAACATCTTCATTTGCAGAGGCTGCTGCCTACAGGTTCATGGTTGGCTTCTTTGAGGTATGCCTGTCGATATCACTCGTGCTTTTAGATGCTGACCAAACATGCTTCCAGGCCGCCTTTTTCCCGGCCATGCATTATGTGTTTGGTATGTGTGCCCCTCCTTAAAATATGTGTTCTTATTAACTGACTGTTCTCTCTAGGGTCATGGTATCGTGGCCACGAAATCGCCCGACGTGGTGGGCTCTTCTATACTGGGCTCAACCTGGGCACCTTGACTGCTGGACTCGTCGCGGCTGGTGCTTCTCATAGACTCGAAGGAGTCAACGGTCTGGCTGGATGGCGCTGGATGTATATCATCTGTGCACTGATCACTTTCCCCGTCGGCATCCTGGGCTATTTCCTCCTCCCCGGCACCATCGACCAGCCTAATCGGTGGATATTAAATGACAAGGATATCGAAATCGCTAAACGACGACTCGAAAGTAGCGGGCACGTCACTCATGGCACCTTCAAGGTTGGGCATCTCAAAAAGATCTTTTTGAGTCCACAGTTCTGGACCGTCATCCTTGTCGATATTCTCTTTTGGAATGCTGGAATCCACAAGAGCACCGGAAGTTTTCTACTATGGATCAAAAGCCTAGGACGATACAGTGCCGCCAAAGTCAATGAGCTAGGGACGATCACGCCCGCATTGGGCATTCTGTATAACCTGGTAGCGTGCTTTGCCTCCGACTTGATCCTCGGACCAGCGTGGGCGATTACTTTGGCGTCCACTCTGAATGGCATTGGTCTCATCATTTTGGTCATTTGGAATGTGCCTGAGCCTGCGAAGTGGTTTGCCTTCTCGACAATGTACTGGTCAAACGCTCTTTCAAGTGTTTTCCATGGCTGGGTTAACACTTTGCTCCGCGACTCCCCGGAGGAACGGTCTTTTACGCTGGTGCTGATCACCATCATCGCACAATCCTCTACAGCATGGACCCCTCTTCTTACTTTTCCAACTGTCGAGGCGCCGAATTATCCCAAGGGCTTCTCGTTCTGTCTCGGATGTGCTGTCGCACTTATTGCTTCGACCCATGTTCTCAATAGATATATCAAGAGCAAAGAGTAAGTTGATTATTACCTTGGTATTCTGACACGTATGTATATATGCTAATCCTTCTCGTTACAGAGCAAAGTCTGATTCTAGTCTAAGTGATGAGGAGATCCAGGACGATAGTGCTCAAGTCGAGGATGGATGGGTTAAAGAGACTACTGATTCTGGAAAAGGCCTGGGAACTACGTCCTGTTCAACAGAAGTTCGATAAAGGCTGTCTCAATGGACACAAGAGGGATGGAGGCACTGATTAGTAAAGACAATTATCGCATAGGCATATGCATAGCGCTTCCGAAGTAGGTAGATACAAGAACTGAGTATCTTAAAACTAGTAGAGACCTCGTTTTCTAGTCGTGATTAAAATTAGGAATTACCTACTAATGAGAGATTTAATAAGGATAGAGAGATATATATAATTATTAATTTTACAGCAATTTAATAAGCTAGAAAAACCATAGTATACTTAAATTAATATATCTATCTGGATTATATAAATAGACTAAACATCTAAATCCCTGAGATAGAATCAAGTCTTTAACTATAAGTGCAATAATAAACCTTGACCTGCAATGATGAACCTTTTCTAAGAGGCCACTTTTCCTCATCTAGAGTATCTGCATGTCCTGCGTTTACTAGACCGCGTGACTCTATCAAACTTTCCACCGTAGCCAACACGCACATATAAAATCTCAGTCCAACACGTTACCAAATCAGCAGCCTTCACCATCAAAACTTGCGCAAAACATGCTTGGTTCAAAACACCCCTCGCTGTGGTGGCGTCGCTTGACCTCTCGCCTTGATCCTGAGCAGGATGATGAACAACGCCTACTTCTCCCACGAGAGCCACAGGCCGCTGATTCTAGTGTTACAGCTGTTTCTGGCTCTAGATGGCTGCCTAGCTCACTTCGCAACACAGGCCTAGGCCCCAAGATAACTAAACTCGCGGTGGTCCTATCATCAATACCCTCCCGGCTCCTGCAATCCGACTTACACCCCTACTCCAACATCGAGTCAGACGCGGCTCGTTTCTCCCAGTTTTGTATACCATGCCGACAGGCAAGGGCTTCTCCCGAGTATACTAAACGAATCGCAAATCTAATGGACCATTCATATTGCGCAGGATGCCAACACACACATCCCGCAATCCTCTTTTCCCACTCTTCTCGTCGAGATATGTCGCCATCAAGGGTCTGCATTAAGCACCAGGGATTCTATACCGTCTGCCCTCATCTGAGATTCTCTCTGGCAGACATCGAGGCGTGGAAAGCAACCACGGATCAAGAAACGGAGTTACGTTGCCAGGAAATTACATGCCCGTACGCGAACGCCACCGTCACGTTCAGGCAATTCAAGCTATACGGCCGGACTTCTATCAAAATCCAATGGACTGTAGCTCTTGGCGGAGCTACTACAGATGATGACTTTTGGGATTGCTGTGTCGCCAGAATCAAGCAACTACATACATCATTTCCGGCATCATTCTGCCCCTCATATCAGGTCACACCTGACAAGCTCTTCTACCCGGAGCCGTTCATATTTCAAGGCGATTTGAGGCCTCTAGAACGCAGATGTATATGCCCCTGCGGCCTCATCGTTTGTTATGATTCAGGTAGTCAGACAATCGACGCAACCTGCTACATGGATCTAGCAGATGGATCAAAGATTCCCTTCCATTGGATCAAGGCGATCGACCCCGACAGTTACGGACACTTTAAAGATCCGGACACCCAGCATATTACCTGGTGCAATGATCGATCCTGTGCGACGACACGTGAGCTGACTCGGTTCTGGGCCTTGGTCTCGATGGATGGAGTTTATGAAAGGGACTTCTTCCGAAAGACGCCTGGGAAGGCACTGCGAGTTTTGGATCGGAAGTGTAATTGGATTTGGTGGTTATAGGCCAAGCACAGCTTTCTTGCATATGGAATCGCCAATACAGGAGCTGATATATTAAGTTATGGAAATAAATGTCACAGTGCACCTAAAGTGAAAATTGGTATCATAACTCTGCCACCCTTATCGGGATGAGAGGAAACACATCAGCAAAAGAACACAGTATTCACATAATATAGGCATTTCATCGGCCCAATGCCATACAACACAATAACCTTATCTCAATAGCCCTTCTAGCTGTACCGCCGAAAGAGCCATCCGGCCTCTGTTGACCTTATCCATCTAAGATGGCCTTCCAAGACGATACTTGCACATACTATCAGTCGCATCCCAGACAAGTATATTCCCAGCCCATTCGAGTGTGGTCAACCACTGCCTACGTGGCGACAAGTCGGCAAGATGGTTGGTATCTTGGCGTCCCACAAGGCCAGGGGGTTTCTCGTGAAGCTGTAATAGCCATCCCTTTGTAGCGGTTTGACAAGCTGGCAAAATCCCCTCAGCGCGTTCGAAACAAGTGTATTCATCTAATGACTGCGTCTACCCAGACTACATAAATAGACTACGCTTCCAAATCACTTGGGCAGACCTTACAAGTTCCTGTGGGCATCTGAATAATCCTGACTGCTGAGATATTCTGGGCTGAACGGGTAGTCAGTGTATCCTTCGCTCTGCACGGGAGTGTAGAACGTAGACCGATCGTAGGGGTTCGGCTGGAGACCTTGCCGCAGCCGAAATACAAGATCGGGAGTGGACACGAAGTAACGCCCAAAAACCACCATGGTATCGTTGTTTTTGTATTCCTCGTCGACAGCTTTGATAGCGGAGTCTTTGTCGAAACCTCCTGCAACAAGAATAGGGGATTGGTTCTTCCAAATGTCGAAAGCAAATTCCAGACCCTCCTGCTTCTCGCAGTCGACATTGTTAATCACCCGAGACTCTATGAGGTGAAGATAAGCGAGTCAGAGTTCCTTGAGCTCTTGGACGATGTACGAGAATTGTGCGAGGGCATGGGCAGCCTGCATCTTCATGCCTTGGAAGGTAGACCAGGGGCTTAGTCTCACTGCGACATTTTCGCTACCAATGGCTCCAATGACGGCCTTTGAGGTTTCGATGAGAAAACGAGCTCGGTTCTCAATTGAGCCGCCCCATCTGTCCGTTCTGACGTTGCAAGTGTCTTGGGAAAATTGATCGATGAGATATCCATTGGCGCCGTGAAGCTCAACCCCGTCAAAACCAGCTACGATAGCATTCTTAGCTGCAGCCCGAAAACCATCAATACACTGATAGATTTCTTCTTCTGTCATAGCCCGAGGAGTTGGGTCTCCTTCAGCCATCGGTGTGGCACTGGAGCTGAAAAGAGGGTATCCATCTTTAGCACCAGCACGACCAGGAGCACAAAGCTGGCAGTAGATGAAACTACCCTTGGCATGGATGGTGTCGGTAATCTTCTTCCAGCCATAGATTTGCGCCTTTGACCAGATTCCTGGAGCATGTTCACCTCCGCAGTGTTTGGCTGAGGTATAGGTTGCTTCAGCGATGATAAAAGTACCGGGTGTGCTAGCCCTTTGCGTGTAGTACTCGAAAGAGTTGGGCAGTGGCACAGGTTGTGGTCGGCTCGGAACCGGGTAAGCGGAGCCATGACGATCCTGTGTTGCAGCGTTAAGCGGCCGAGGTTGATCGGTTGAAGGAGCTTGGTGTCGTTGACCATGATGGAGTGAGTAGATAGGAATGATGGAGTGTCTTTTGGAAAGCGAAGTGTTCTCAGGTGGTTGTTAGTGTGAACTTTTAAAAACGGGCTGGTTAAAAGAATCTTATAGGGATAATGTCCCAGCGGTGACTTGAAGTGTGGCCCTAAATTCCGTGAAAATCAAGCTTTGATGGATTGATAATCTCAAACAATTAGTAATAAACGTCAAGAATGGTTTCAACGTCAGGATTTGGGGTCAATAAACCCCAATAAGTAGGTGCCTGGTCTTGATAGTATTGGCCTAAGTCACCTACTTTCAACTACCAGGTCTCTAGCAACCCCAAATTGTGGTCCCCTGCCCTGGTACTGGGCTTGTCAAAACCACCCAAACAGACTTGGTATTGAGCTTATTCATATTCTCCTGTATTAGTATAATAACGAACCAGCAGGCGGTTCAGAAACACTATTAGGGGCTTAATAGCCTTAACATGACATAGGGCCTTCATTGACTATTACACTGTGTGTGACAGTTGTATCACACATTTGTGTCAATAAATAAGGGCTATTGGATTTCGCTGCTGATGCTTGGGAATATACTCTTTGCTTATCTTTCTTGGATTGTTAGTCCTAGTAGGGCAGAGCAGAGGCGTCGGCATGACACGTTTCTTGCGAAGTATCCTTGGCCGTAACTAATAATTGCCAACGACATTAAGGTTGTCTTGAACAATTCAACCTGTTAAATCACTACTGTTGCTGCTTTAGGATCCCAAGTTCCCCTGGTACTGCTGTTGAAAACCTGACTTTTTAATTTAGGGTGTGCAAGCTCAGGAAACCCCAGTTTGTTCACCGGTGCGTTCATATTCTGTAATCAGCAGTTCTCGGTATCTTTGGAGGCTGGCTCCCATGACGTTGATAAACCGCCATTGCGTATTGCTTTTGAAGAAGTGAGCCCAGATCTTAAGCACAGCCAGGCTCAGTCCGCGGGGTTCTAGTGGCGGATCGCCTTCATGCTGATCGAAGTCTACAACCGAAAATGCTTCTTCCACAATACATCGAACCCAGTGAAGCATCCGATCCTCGCTTGCTGTATATATGTCAATCATACACCCGATCCATTGGGGGGACTAATACTGACCGTTAAGCGATATGGTATCTACTGAGCGATGGAGAGATGCCAGCCACTTGCTGAGAAGAACCGCACATTCGAGAGCTGAGAGAGAATGCCGCACGCTCCAGAAAAAGGCCTGACTCCGAGCAACACGGTCAACACCCAGTCTCACCGGAATACTCAAAGCATGTGCTGCGTATAGTAGAGCTGAGATGACGCTGTCGCTCCTTTCAACACCGGGGCATTTCATCAATGCGTTGGCGATCTGCTCAGGATCTCGAGTCTCGAGCTGACGATACGGGCCGATGTTGAGGTGGATGCGAACGTAGGCTAGACCGAGCAGTGAACTCGATGTGAAGGGGATGGGCCCGTTTTCATTGTTTGGGTCCAGGCTTGATTCCGGTGCTTGCTGCCAGATTGTTGTCCAAGACCGAAGAGATCGAATGCACGCAGAAATTTATTAGTCAAAATATTACAAGCCATGACTGTCTGAGATGCAAACCTACTCGAGTTTATCCACTTCATCTGATGGAAGAGACGCAGATTGGTCCATAATGGGCAATGACAGGTCCCGAACGACGTAGATCCTCTGCAATAACCCATGTAGTAAGATATAGTTCCCTATGGGCGTCGGGATAGGGTCTAGCGCGCTGTCGCTGTTGCGGAGGAGAAGTGACAGTGCTTCCTGAAAGGAAAGTTGCTGCCTTTTGATCTCTGCTTGCGCAGCTTGCCAGGCGATCGCCGTTGGAGCTTTCCACTCCTTAGTATGGCACGGTAGACGAAGGAGTATTTCGTTAGTTCGTAGCGGGGGGTATATGTTGTACGCAATGCTATGCGTATGTGTGAAGGTGAATGCAATCAGTTTCGACCTCCGGACAGACTCTTGGTGTACCCATCCAAGCCATTTTGCTTGCAGTGGCATTTGTTCCCAGTCAGGGCTTGGAGGCTCTTCTTCCTTCTCCTCCAATCCGAGATCTCGAAGAACTTGTATTAATATACCTTGCAAGACAAAGGCCTCATGCACCAGAGATTGCTTCATCTCCCATGTTGCGTAGCCCATGACGTTGATGAGCGCGCGAACAGTATCGATGGGCTCCCAGGTGCCACAGATAATTCTTCCGTCTCCCAAGTTTCCATCTGTTCGCCTCTTCGGTGATCTGCCCTGCATGCTTAGGAGGCTTGTGGTCTTGGGCCCAAACTGATGAGCGTTTTGAAGCAGTCTCTCGAACAAGATGGCTTTTGCTGCATGAAAGAGTCGTTCTGCGGTACGATGCTCGAAGCAATACTGGGCGCCGACTGTTGCAACGGATAGGACCAGTTCAAGCGGGCTGTCGAGGATATTCCACGTCTGCACATGCATAAAAACCATGTGAGAGTGGAATCCTTCGATGTAGCTAGTAATATACCGAGCCAAAGCATGTCGCGAAGGTAATCGAAAGGTAGAGTCTAATATGTCTCGGAAGCTCTCAAGGGAGTGGCCCAAGCGAGCACGTTGCTCATCAGTGATCTTGAATACGGGAGGTACGACTTCGTGACCTGGAATATCTGCGCCTGGGGCCCTATCTCCATCAGGTGCCGAAGGTAGCCAGGAGTTGAAGGGAGTACCGAGGCGAGTGCCATGAGGCAGAGCATTGACCTTGGATGTTTCCCCTGTCGTGGCTTCATGGAGATCAGGGCCGTGAAAGTAAGGACTCCATTCTGCCGGCAAACCTATTCCATCAAGAAAGTCGGCGAATTCCCAGAACTGATCAAAGTTATAGTCTATATCAGGACCTGGTCCAGTGGTAAATAACGGATGATTACTATCATGCGCAAGAGACGGAGGACCTACACTGATCAAACGGTTGTTGGCTGACCATCAGTTGCTGGCCATCAGTGTTCACATAGGCCCCCGTATCAGGCAATGTCTGCTCTTGCTGCGTCCATGAATGCTCATTTTCTAACGCGAGGGATGATCCACTTGCAGCAGTAGCCAGATCTGGTTCCAGGCTTGGCAGAGCCTCGCCAGTATGAGACGAGATGCGATGGTGCCTTGTGAGCAAATCACGACGAGTAAACGCGGCCCCACAAGTGCATATGAATGGCTTCTCTTTCGTATCTACAGCATAGCAAGTGAGACAGTGATGGCAGGTGTGACGGAGGAGACTGACGAGTGCGGACGTGACGGCCCAAATGTTCAGACCGCTTAAAGACCCTTGTGCAATGGGGGCAGATATGGGGAGCACCCCGACGTCGACGCCGAGGGCGAGAGGCGTCATCCTCGTGGGTCGTCATGATGGAGATGGAGTGTTGGAGGTGTTCTGGTCGGAAAAGAGAGAGAGTTGGAGAGGAAACGTTGGCAGTTGGAGGCTTCAAGGTTGATCCGTTAGTGGATACGCTAGTCAGACTTTTGTTGGAGCAGTATTGATTGCTTGGGGTGATTACTAATATCTCCAGAGATAACGGGCTAGCCGATGGGAGGGATGGTTTGTATACAAGTCCAGCAATTGCCGGAGATGAGAGGGCCATTGGCTCGTTGTTCTGGATCCATCAATCCTAACATGTCTTCAACACTTATCCAGTTGCCTGGCGTGGTCCTCATCACTGGTGCCGGCGGTACTGGTAAGTTACCCGACGGAGCATAAGGGCCCAGAAAGTCACTTATTCTCGCAGGGATCGGGGCCGCCGTAGCGAGAGCTTTTGCTCGCTCGGGGTGCGCCCGTTTTGCAATAACCGATATAAACAAGGATACCCTGGCTCAGACGCGAGACGAGATTCTCAGCATTAACCCACACGCAGAGGTTCTCGACCAATCTGGTGACATCTCGGATGAAGCTCATGTCGAGTCTCTTATCGGGGAGATCGTGAAGCACTTTGGACGACTAGACTATGCCATCAATTGTGCAGGCATCCTCGGTGCTGCGGTAAGGTCAACAGACATGGTCATAGAGGCCTTTGACAAGATCACCAATGTGAATTATCGGGGTTCATGGTTGTGTTCACGGGCAGCTCTCAGGGTTATGCTACAACAGGATCCGCTGCAAGAGCACCCGGAACAGAGGGGAGCAGTCGTCAACATTGCGAGTCAGCTGGGAATTGTCGCACGTCCCGAAGCTGGTGAGTGGTCTGCCTTGTACGCGTCTCATCCTGTATTAATAACCAGCACAGCTGCATATTGTGCTTCAAAAGCGGCCATTATCCATATGACGCGCTCAGATGCCATTGACTATTCGAAGGACAATATCCGTATCAATTGCGTCTGTCCCGGTGTTATTGAGTCGCCGATGACAACGGGCAGTAAAGAAGTTATCGAGAGGTTGCGGCCAGCGATAGATATCGCTCCTATGCGTAGGATGGGTCGGCCGGATGAAGTTGCCAATGCCGTCTTGTTCTTGTGTTCGAGTCAGGCGTCGTTTATACAGGGACATGCGTTGGTGGTTGATGGAGGATATACGATCAACTAGGCACAGAATACAAACAATTCATCAAGTGTAGTCCATCCTAGTGTATTTGCCTTGGCAGCTGGAACCGAAACGTAACGACCCCAGATACTACATTGTTGGTTTTGGAAAAAGGTCAGTTGACCTTCGTTTTTAGTACTTGAGAATTGGCTTGAGATCTTTGTTGAGATGCCAACCTTAATAGTCTCCGGTGCTGCATCCCTTCTTGCTTTTGATGGCTCTTATAAGCTCTGATGCTTGC
The DNA here is from genome assembly GCA_013623625.1 of Fusarium setosum. NCBI lineage: Eukaryota > Fungi > Ascomycota > Sordariomycetes > Hypocreales > Nectriaceae > Fusarium > Fusarium setosum. Next base: position 11,611 of record JABFFE010000717.1, on the reverse strand, counting down.
TCTGGGTTAGAGGAATACTGGCCGGGAAGCAATAGCTCTTTGGAAGCATAATATTTCTCAGAATTTCACCAATGTATCCGATCAAGCTTATTTGTATCTTGAGTTGCTTCAGTCACTCCTCCTCGTCTATCAGTCTTCCATGTCCCTGATCTAGCGTGCTATGATTCAACAGCAACGGCCTTCTCACCTGCCGCATTCTGGCCATTTACTTTTGTCCAACCTTCCTTCTTTAATGGTTCGGCCGTATGGCCCTTTTTAGCCTCAATGGATGATGCTGTCCAATCGAAGCTCTTCTCCCACGCGTGTCCCACCTTGAGAACCTTTTTCTCCTGCCACAAGCCGCCAACAATCTGCATTCCTACTGGGAGCTGCACAGTTGGTTCTTCTGTGGCCAGTGCAAACCCAACAGGAATCGACATTGCTGGGTGTCCCGTGACGTTAAAAACCGCCGTATTAGACGTAAGTCCTATGCTAGGCTCGAAGCACTGACGGGGGGTTCCTTTAGGGTCTCCATGTCTAGGAGCCACATAGGGCGTGGTAGGCATGACCAGGACGTCAAAATCTTGAAAGGCCTTCTCATAGTCGTCCCCAATCTTGCGGCCGAGGTTCATTGCTTTGCCGTACAAGCCTGGGAAGCTATCCATAAGGTAGAGGCCGTTAATAACGGTGTTCTTAGTCGAAGGGAACAGTTTACCAAAGTTTTCGGCTGTCCAGGGAAGGCGCGCGTGTTCGAATTCAGTCAGGTACAGGCCTCTTCGCCCGTGCGCCCGGCCGATAATGTTCATGGCCCCGGCGATGCGTTGCTGTAGAGTCCATATGGCAGGGCCTTGGAGGTGTGAAGGGATCGATACTTCTTGAACGATAGCACCAAGCTTCCCGAAACCTTTCACAGCCGACAAGACGACATCTCGTACCTTGGGGTGAATGATGGGCTGGTCAAAACCCTCTCGTAATATCCCAATCTTGACACCAGCAAGGTCTGCATCGGACAACGAGGCGGCATATCCATGTGAACCGTGAGTGCCAGCGCCCAGAGCTCGATCATCGATTCCATCGTAACCAGCCATGGCGTCAAGAAAAATGGCAGCGTCGAAGACTGATCGTGTCAATGGACCAGCATGGTCATCGACGGCGTCTCCGCTAGTGATTCCAGTCCATGGGACCAGACCATGGGTAGGCTTTAATCCAACACCTATGACAAAATGTTAGCCAATACAGTCAACTGTTTTCCGATATCTATTCATGGTAGACTTACATCCACAAAGCGACGAGGGGACTCTGATGCTTCCACCCTGATCTGACCCAATCGCGCAGTCCACTGTCCCAGATGCCACCAGGGCTGCTCCCCCTGAGGTGCTTCCGCCAGCAGAGTATCCCACGGCATATGGATTCTCCACCGTGCCTTGAGCACTTGTAAATGATGAGGTCGAGTTGCAGAAATTCTCGCATACGCAGGTCCCAACGATATCTGCTCCCCCATCCAAAACCCTCGTGACGACGGCAGCATCCGTAACAGGCGTCCAAGCAGGGAAGGCATCGCTTCCAAAGAATTGCGGTACGCCTGCTACTGCAATACAATCTTTCAGACAGACAGACTTGCCCTTGAGGGCACCGTCGCCGTCCGCGTTGCCTTGGATGAGGAACTTGTGCGCCCATGCGTTACCGAACTCTTGTTCATCGGCGGTCGGTCGGTGCACATTCAAACGGGGATATCGTTTTTGGTCAGGTATAGGCTGATAATCTGGGAGACTGCAAATTTGCTCTGCACAGTCATGGACCGCGGCAAGAAGGTAGTCAAAGTCGTTTGACTCTTTAGCATCTAGGCCGACGCCGAGATGCCGCTGAAGAAGCTTCTCAGCATCACCTGTTTTTACAGGGTTGTTCCTAAGCAATTGAACGTTAGACGAAAATGCAGGGATATGAGGGCAGGGAGAGATCATACTGGGAAACGTCCTTGAAAAAGACGGACATTGTTGATCACGAGCCTCTATCTCCCTAGTCCGGCTTCAGTCAGGTGGCTTGTGTCACTTGGACTGTCAATTATCTTGCCGATAACAACGCCAGGCGCTATCGACTTTTCAATAGCAATCGTGAAGCCATTGGTAATCATGCCGGAACAACCCCAACAGTCCGGGGTTGGGGTAATTCGGCTTGGGGCTGGCAAAACATTTTTCTGATAGGATAGTTTTACCCCAAATCTCCAGTTTTGTTGAGCATCCTACAGCATCATCTCAACTAGCAACTCACGATTACAGAAACAAGGTAGCGTGGTTGTAAAATTAGACTGGGTAATTGTCAAGCAGCCCAGAATGGAGCTGCAACGGGGCCTCTGGCCGGACTGATCCAATAAAATGAGTTAGACCCGAAATGCAACCAGATTTTTGTGGACAGAGCTACTGACAGAGCTACTTATAGTTTGATGTTATTGTCTTGATGTTATATTTCTGGCCCAGTTAGGCATATGGCTCCAGCTTTGCGAGTTTCTCACAACGTTCCCACTCTCAACATTAATTCTACCCGGCAAGATCGACTACCATCCGACCTTTAAAATCCCTCTCCTCGTATCTCTCCACTAGCTTGGGCACGTCTTCAAAAGAAACACGCGTGACTTGAGACTCAATCCCACTTCTCTCCACGGCCTGCATCATCCTTCTCGTGCTCTCCGCACTAGCAACATAGCTCCCTTTGATTGTAAGTTCCCGAAAGGCTAGGACGCTCGCATCGAATTGCCACTTCTCTGGAGGCAGCCCCAAGACTACCATACTACCCCCGATGCGAAGCAATGCTAATGTCCAGGCCGTGACGTGGATAGAATCCGTGCATACAACTGCAGCCGCAGCCCCCTCTCCTTGGGTGAACTTGAAGACCTGTTCGACAGCACTAGGGCACCTGGAATCCACTACGAGGCCTGGAGAAAGATCTGGCTCAGGGACGTTTGTTGCTAGCACACGTCCTGCTTCGTGGTTATCAATGGCAATGGCCTGAAATCCCATCGACTTGGCGAATTGGAGTCCCAGATAACCAAGGCCTCCGATTCCGACGATGGCGATGGTAGCGCCAGGTTCCAAGTCCTCGGTTGCTTTCTCCAGAGCTCCCCAAACTGTTGCCTGTTCACACCATCATCAGATGCCTGGCTTGAAGAGTATGGTTATTTGGCGAACTTACACCGGCACACATCAACGGCGCCGCCTGTTCAAACGAAAGTCCGTCTGGGAGCAAGACCGACGTCGCTGGATCAGCAGCCATGTATTCCGCCAGGCACCCGTCATCCTTGAAGCCCGCCATTTCACGCTTTTCGCAATACCGAGGATCAAACGTGCCGCTGTAACGCTTTTGCGACAACAAACAACCCGTGCATTTGGAACAGGCCCCCTTGAAATTTAGTACTCCAACACGGTCGCCGATCTTCCAAGAGCCGCTACATTTGATCCCGACTCGTACGACCACTCCAGCCGGCTCATGTGATGGAATGATAGGCAGCTTAGAATTGAATTGGCCGTGGTAGACCTGCAGGTCTGAATGACAGAATCCTGCAGCGTGGACCCTGACGAGGAGCTCGTTATCTTTGATCTGAGGAGTGTTTGTGGTAACTAGTGCATATGGTTCATTATACTAGATAGAGAATCTTTGTTAGTGTGTTGAATGTTGAAGGAGTGGTTGGACTCACGCGGCAGAGCTGAGCAGCTTTCATTTGCAAAGGTATGGCTGTGGAAGACATGTCGATACAAGCTCACAGTGAAAAGCATTGAAGCCGTTAGGAGTTGATCATCACGCAAGTACATATGCTATGTTATCAATGACATCTCTGACGCATATGTCGATTAATCCTGGCCTGATTAATGAGAATTCTGCCAAGTTACTGGGGGTTGGGGTCACCAGCCCCATAATCTGACGTTGATATCTAAATGACCCCAACAGCCAGACCAGTTTATCAGTAGCACCTCCAACACTTACCCCGGAAATGATCATCCCAGTACAAGATCACCTGGACCTTGGTCGTTGATCCGCCGTCATTGCGTTCTTATTTAGCATTAGGCTTGAAGCAGCACCAATTGTTACTTATCCAGCCTTGTTCATTCGAGCTCTTCTTTTTCAACATGGGTAAGAAGCGCGTTCTCATTAGCTACGGCGTCGATGTTGATGCTGTGGCCGGGTGGCTGGGCTCTTATGGCGGCGAGGACTCGACCAATGACATCAGCAGAGGCAAGTTCCACAATCTCAACTCAGTCTGCAATGTGAGATACTGAGACTTGTACGAAGGCCTCTTTGCGGGTACAGTAGGTGTACGGCGAGTACTCGAGTTCTTCGACAAGTACAATATCAAATCAACTTGGTTCATCCCTGGCCACAGTTTGGAAACCTTCCCCGAGGAGATGGCTCTGGTCCGGGATGCAGGTCATGAGATTGGGCTCCACGGCTACTCGCACGAGAACCCCACAGACATGAGCCTTGAGCAGCAGCGTGACGTCCTTGATAAGACGTACAAGATGCTGACTGAGTTCTGCGGCAAGCCTCCCCGCGGCAGCGTTGCACCCTGGTGGGAGACCAGTATGGAGGGTGCCCAATTGCTCCTCGACTACGGACTTGACTACGATCACAGTATGTCGCATCATGATTGTCAGGCATACTACCTGCCCACAGGAGAATCTTGGTCCAAGATCGATTATACCAAGAAAGCTGCCGAATGGATGCATCCGCTTAAGAAGGGCATCGACACAGGTCTCGTCGAAATTCCCTCCAACTGGTATCTTGACGACTTGCCCCCCATGATGTTTATAAAGTCAGCGCCTAATAGCCATGGTTTTGTCAATGCACGGGATGTGGAGGACATTTGGCGAGACCACTTTGACTACTTCTATCGGGAGTATGACGAGTTCATCTTTCCTATAACGATACACCCGGATGTATCGGGGCGGCCACACGTATTGCTGATGCATGAAAGGTAAGTCGACAAAGTACATATTGAAACATGTCTCTAACTCGATTGGCTGCAGATTGATTGAGCATTTCATGAAGCATGAGGGCGTCGAGTTTGTTACTATGGCGGAGATTGCGGATGACTTCAAGGCCAAGAATAAGCCTGCACCGGGGGCACTTATGCCCGCAGCCCCTGGGTCTATGTTGAAGAATTAACTTTATATACCTTGTTGATGTTATGTTTTGTGTATTCTAGTCGTATTCGGCTTCAAATCCAATCTTGTATCAGTCCCCGTCAACGAATATATGCTTGTTACACACAGCAAGGGGACCTTCACCCCAGATACCCAGTCACTATCGATTCACTACATTCTTGGGAACTAAGATTTCTAGCCAAATACCTCCATCCATGATAAGACTGCCGCCGTCAATGCCAGGCTTAGTCGACTTCCAACACATCGTATGATTACCTACGACTAACGTCTCCAACTCTTGACCCCGCCTCTGATAAACACCTCCAACTCTGAATTGACCCCAACGCATGAATCGTGTTATCAGACTTATCCACGGTCCACATCAGGTCATGAGACACTATCTATGCCCCATGGGGCCACTGACCGTGCATCTTTACCCCAGATGGCTTATCTTGGTCCTGGGTCTGCGGGGAGAGAATTGGAGCCCCTTATCACTACTCTGGAAGTCCTTGAGCTATGGTGGATCATATATGAAGCACCTTCTCTGAAATGAGACGACAGAACAGGGCAATCACCTCATGTTCAGTCTCAGAGTCGGTTTGCAATATCCTAACATCACAATCTATGATGGCAATTACTTCATCAAAGAAGACAGGTGATGACATCGCCCCAGCCACAGATCGCAACAGTGTCGGGAGCTTTGAGCCCGGAAAGATTGAAAACTCTGAAGATGCCTTCGAGGTATTCAAGACAGGCGATGGCGGTGTCGAGTTCCGCACTGTTGGCTGGATCCACGCCTCTGTCATCTTCCTCAAGAGTATGTATACAAGCCCTTCCAACCAAAGGCTACAACTAATGTCTTCCTCGCAGTCATCTTTGCGACCGGAGTTCTGACCATTCCCTCAGCCATGTACGTGCTGGGTGCTCTCCCCGGCGCCATCAACGTGATAGGTTGGCAGGCCCTAAACACATACTGCGCCATCGTGCAGGGCAACTTTCGCAACTCTCACGCGGGCTGCCACTCGATCGCCGACATGGCTGAGAAGGTCGGAGGCATATGGCTGCGTGAGCTGGTCGGCATCATCTTTCTCGTCACTTTCGCGATTGTTGGTGCGTCGGGAATCTTTGGGTCTTCTGTTGCTCTAAATGCCCTCTCGAGCCATGCCATCTGCACAAACTATTTTATGCTTGTGGCTACGATTGCCGTTTTTATCCTGGCCAGTGTACGCAAGTTTGAGAAGATTGCCTGGCTAACCTGGGCCGGGTTCTTGTCTGTCTTTATTGCCGTCTTTATAGTCGTGTAAGTTGGGGACCTCCGAATAGCTCCCACAAAGCAACCATTGCTAAACTTAACTATCTACAGTGTTGGTGTTACGACCCGCGACCGGCCTGCCGCAGCTCCTCAGACGGGCGACTACGAGTTCGGATACCACACCATTGGCAACCCAACCTTTGTTGCGGGCATCACGTCTGCTGCTACAATCTTCTGCTCTGGCGCCGGGACTTCGGCTTTTCTGCCGGTGATTTCAGAAATGAAGAAGCCTCGAGACTATAACAAGGCCGTTTACCTCTGCATGGGCATCGTCAGCGCCTCTTACCTCAGCTTCAGTCTGGTGGTTTATCGCTGGTGCGGTAAATGGGTCGCTTCTCCGTCACTGGGCAGTGCAGGCGGTACCATCAAGAAGGTCTCCTACGGAATTGGTCTAATGGGCCTACTCGTTAGTGCTTGTCTGTACATCCACGTCGCTGCCAAATATATGTTCGTCCGACTTCTCCGAGACTCGCCGCATCTACAGAAGAACTCGGTTGTACACTGGTCAGTCTGGTTCGGCTGCACGCTCAGCATGAGCATCGTGTCGTTTCTCCTTGCCTCGGGCATTCCCATCTTCAACTATCTCCTGGCCCTAGCGGGAAGCCTGACATTTGCGCCTCTGGCTCTGGGGCTACCAGGATATCTTTGGATCTACGACCACCAGCACTACCGCCAAGAATCGTTGACAAAGATGGTTACGTATTATTTGCATTGGGTTCTGATTGCCATCGCAGCATTCATGACGGTTGGAGGCACGTATGGAGTCATTCAGCAGGTCATCGATGCATACGCAAATGGCGAGATCAGCTCAGCCTTCTCGTGCGGGGACAACAGTGGCTCGTCTTGATTGTCATACATAGCAATCACCTGCAACCCAGAGTTCTATTCAATAACCCTCGGCTTTGATAGACCCGATCACTCAGTTGACTCGCCATGCGGGGAAGTTGGGTGCCAGGGGTATAGGTACTAAAGTTATTGCCGCGCCTAGATAATTGGACCGGCTAATAAATGCATTAATAAATTTACTCTGCCGGAATGATACCACGTGACAAATTCGGGGATACCGGAGCCGATGAAGCTTTTGTGTACTTCCTCAGATCCGGGGAAGTGGAGAGTAGACCTATGAGTCGGAGAACGCCCATGTTCTTGGTCACTAAACCGGCTCTTCTCGCCGTCACCTTTCTACTCTCCAGACCTAACTTTCTCTCGCTCCAGTCATGCGGTGCTTTGGTTGGGGCGGTTCTTGTGACCCCGCAACGCAGCGGGCACGGACAACTTGGTGACTGAACCTCTGATCACAGCAAGGATGTATGTCGTATGTTTATCAAGTCTCTTACCTATTTAGAGAAGTCGAAGCTACCTTGGTTTCTATCGGGAGCTATGTCGGCCCGAAAACGGAACGGACTTTCCATGCGCCTGCGCCCTGACATCTATAAAGTTCCGAGCAACCCGCGATGCGACATTGCCAACCAGTTTACTGGTCACTATCGTGAGATTCTGATATTGTTCAGGTTTTGGATTATTACTGTCCCACGAATCATGCTCCGTCCTGTCCTTCTTGTCGCACTCGGTTGCTTCTTGGGCAACGCGGCTGCTCAAGGCTCATGGCCATATGGGCCACTCAGGACTTCGGGCCGTTATATCGTCAATGCCAAGGATGAAGTCGTCACTCTGGCAGGTGCCAACTGGCCTGGCCATGGAGAGGTCATGGTGCCAGAAGGGCTGCAGTATCTCTCCATTGAGGAGATTGTTTCCGATATCAAGAGCATTGGCATGAACGCTATCCGTCTCACCTTTGCAATACAACTGGTGGACGAGATCTATGAGAATGGAGGTGACGACATTGACCTCAAGACTGCTTTCGAGAATGGCCTGGGCCAAGAAAACGGGACAATCGTTCTGAACAAGGTCTTGGAGAACAATCCATCATTCACCGCAAAAACTACGAGACTAGAGGTAAATGCCCCATATTAGCATGAGCGTGTAGCTCAGAACTCACCACTATCTAGGTCTACGATGCCATCGCTGCTGAGTGCCTCCGACAGCGGATATATATCAATCTTGACAATCACATATCGTCTGCCGAATGGTGTTGCGGTGGCACCGATGGCAATACTTGGTGGGGAGATACCAAGTTTGACCCTGACAACTGGGTCCGCGGTCACGCTTACATGGCAGCACATGTATGTCTTTCCTGTCGACGTACCAGAGACCCAGTGTTAGTTATGAACCTAACGCGTCTATCTAGGCAAGGAACTGGCCCGCCAGAGTCTCCACGTCCCTTCGCAATGAGCCTCGTCCTCCGACAAACAATGACGAGCTCCGGGATGAATCGTACAACTGGAGGGATTGGTACAGCTTCATGCGTAAAGGTGCAGATGCAGTTCACGACGCTGACCCAGACACGCTGATCCTCCTGTCCGGCTTGGATTACGACACTTTCGTTACCCCTGTCTTCACAGGCAAAGCGCTTGAGCCGAGCAATGAAAAGTTCAACCGAGCTGACTTTGCCGGATACGGCCAGGACAAGCTGGTGCTAGAAATCCACAACTACGAAACTACGATTGGAAGTTGCATGTCCTTACGGAATAACCTCTATAGTAAAGGTTTCCAAGCAATGAACGAATCAGATCCAAACACGGTTAATGTTTTCCCCGTCATGCTGACTGAATTCGGGCACTCGATGGAGGGCGCAGACTATGAGAAAGCCAAGACATACATGAGTTGCTTGTCTGAGTATTTACCTGAAGTTCGAGCAAGCTGGTTCATCTGGGTTATTGTTGGGCGGTACTATACGAGGCAGGGCATTCAGGAGTTTGACGATACTTGGGGGCTAAAGAAGCCGGATTGGTCTGGGTGGAGGAACGAGCAATACATCGAGGATTACTTGGTTCCGCAGATCAAGGGCACGCTGTCGCAGTCCTCCAAGTAGGATACTACAAGCACCAGGTCATATGAAGAGTCAGCAGTTGGACAGAGTGATGTTTACGTCGAGAGATTTCAGGTTCTGAGGCGACCAGGAAACTAGCAACACGTCTAATCACCCAATCAAACAAACACTGCGTGCATCACTAAAGTGTTCTCGTATTTAATGCTTGACTTGAGTCTCTCAGCCAGTGCCTGGTCTTTGACTTCTGTTGATATTTAACCCCTACTTCAAGCCAGACATAGCAAGACCCAAACAAAGCTAATAGACGCAAAAACCTCGCGTCCTGGGCCACGGACAGCAGAGTTTGCGTCGTTCTTGCCACTCCCCGAGCCTTCATCTTCTGAACCGGATGATCCTGACCCCGAACCGCCCTTAGATGACCCAGGATCCATACTGTCAGATTCATTCTGCGTGCGTGGCGCGTTTACATCGGTAATCAACAAGTTTGACACGGCAGACAGAACACCCATCACCTCCATAGCCTCGTTCCCCTCCTCCTCGCTCGCTGCCTTGGCCGACTTCTGCAGAATAGGGAGAATCGCACCTGCCGTGAAGGGAGCAACCTGAGTAGTCACAGCAAGCCAGCGATGAACGAGCGCTTTAAAAGTAATCAGGTCTGAGGGACATTTGTTGGGGTCTCTACAAGACGCCTCGGAAAAGGTACCCTTTGGGAAGAAAGTGCCCAAAGCAGACTCCGTCAGTTCTTGGACTCGAGTCTTCCACGTGGAGGAGCCGTCGGTCTATACAAGTATTGGTTAAAATGTGCGAATAGGGATGCGAGACATGACCAAGCATTCCCGTCAAATTCATGCTACTCACATAGTTGTACATGAAGGCTGCGCCTTGAACAGCAGCAGCGGCGTCACCAGATAAAACATGCTTATCAAGCTTTGTGCAGTTGGAGTCTACAAAAGCTCCACTGTAGACTCGCCAGTTGTCTTGGTCGATGAGTTTGATGTCATAGAGCCAGTTCCAGGCCTTCTCGGCGTACTCGGCATACGTATCGTTGCCTGTGTATCTGGCAAGGCGAGCGCCGAGGTTAAAAAAGAAGACGTTTGCCGAAGCTATTTGAGAGTCAGGTTAGTGCTTTGGTGTTCGGAAGCATTCTTCCAGAGAGGCTTACCTGACTTGAAGTCGTATCCATTGTTGAACGGCAGAATCTGCCATCGTAGGCCCCCGTTACACACTAGCTCTTCATCCCCCTTTGCGCCCTTACCCTCTTCGATATCCCACCGTTCACGCTGATCTTCAAAGACATTCTTGGCTAGTTCGAGCCACTGAGGCCCATCGGAAGACGGATCGGGGAATCCATTCTCTGCTGCTGACAATGCACCGAAGGCCCAAATAGCTTGGTCATCATTTCCAATGTTCTTGGACTGATTGGTCGGCATGAAGTCGTCCTTCTGTCCAACTTGGTGCACAATGCCCTGCGTCACGAGTTGGTTGTATTCATCGTCGCCTGTTAGGGTGAAGTAGTCGACGTAGGTGCTCATAAAGGCTCCTGATTGGTACCAGTAGTAATTGTTGCCTCCTCCAGACGGCAGAGGGAGAAGACCCGGGATTCCGCCAGTTTTGTTGCCGTTGTAGAATTTTATCAGGTCAGAAGCGAGTGATTTCGATGTCTTGAGAATGTCATCTCGATTGTCGAGTTGTAAAGATTGTACGAGTGAATTTGTCATCAACAGAAGCAGGGAGGCGAACCGGACGCCGGAAGGTGAAGTGCGCCCAGCCATGGCCATAGTGAAGCTTGCAGCTTCAAGCAATCCCGAGGCCGCGTGAATAGAAGTGTAAAGAGCGTCAGAGGGATTGTCAAGAAGCGAACGGACAGACCAGCAACGGGCAAAGATGATGCTGAGTCGAGAAGGAAAAACGGAGCAGTCATGCAAAAGAAGTATGAAACCCGGCGATTTCCCAAAGGGGTATAAGGCTGACACTAAAATGAACAAGTATGACGGAGTCGTTAAGCGAGATGGTCGGCCGCCATGCCAGGGGTGAGATTCGTTTTCGTTATAGCAGCTAGTCTTATCAGCGAACACGCGACACAGGCATCTACGAGAGATACTGTAGAACAGGTCGATATTCCCATTTATAATCTGCTTGAACCTCAGGTTAAAAGACCTCGCTGTCTAGTCAACCTTCTAAGATAAAACGAAGAACTCTGTCAATCAACACTTGCTCCCTCTCACTTGTTTCAACAGAGATGCTGCACTGTCGACATCAGATGTCTTCCAGGTACCCTTCATAATTATTCTTAACAAC
>JABFFE010000716.1:0-17317 GCA_013623625.1 Fusarium setosum | reverse complement strand
GAGAGGAGGATCTCGTGAGGACGGGGGGGGGAAAGGTAGAGAGAGAGAGGGGGGTGAATTGGGTTGTGCGACAGTGGACGCGGAGATGGAATGTGGTGGCGATGAGTCTCTCGTTTGGACGTTTGGATCGGACTTTGGGTTCAAAAGTGGTGATTGACCGAAGACGTCACTTGCCGTACACGGGAAGAGCAGAGAGCTCTAGCTCTATTTTGTGAGGCGCGATGCCGAGGCCAGGATAGGCCGTGTTCAGCTGGGGAAGCCGCCAAAACGCCAAAATAGTCGTACTGGATCTGTCTAAGTCGATAGTATCTATTCTTGTCGCCTTCTGATTTGACGGTTCATGATAGACGATGTCTTGATTCGGCTCCCGAGCGTCGCCGATCACCACGCAAGGGAAACAAGTTCGCGGCAAGCTCTGCTTTTTAGACGGCCTAATTGGCATGTACAACAGCCACAGTCATGATCTGAGCACCTACCTTTAGGCAGGATCTAAGTCAACCACGCGCGCGCAAAGGGAGCTGGACACGACATGGCGTCGATGCTATGGTTTCTAAGCTTCGTAATGCACCCAATCGAGGAGGGAGAGACAAGAGGCCCAGTACTCAGGTGTCTATAGTAAAGGCGAAAGTGACACAAGCTCATCACTCTGCTCTATTGCAAGAGCTGCATCTCTGCATCATTCATTTAACAACCGCGACGGATGCTCTCCATTCCGAGCCTGATCTCCCCCCTCCCCTCTCTTACGTCTGGAATAACCGAAGACCACTTTAACTTGTGTGACGTCAGTCTTTTTGACGGGACACGGAGCAGCCGGACCAGGGGCTTGCCTCGACGTTCGGGTCGAGATGCGCTGTCTCGGTCCAAAGACAAGGCCGATACTATCGAGGGTACCTAGGTGTCGTAGCAAGAGATTGTCGTAAAGTAGATGTACTCGAAAGAATCTCATGGAACCCTTTCTCTTAATAGTTGGCCAGCTATAGCTCAATCATTAAGATGCCAGTTATGTCTTAATGGTCGCCGTGAATCAGCCAGGCCAGTCTCGAAGAGTCTGAGCGTAACATCCACCACTTCAGAATCATCATTATCGAAAGGTGTTCTCCCACCATGAGTTGACGGACAGGATCCCCTGCTCTTGCCGGTCTGCATCAAGCCCCGAGGACAATGCATCTCTTGAAGCGTATTGAACCTTGCGAGACGAAAAAAAGACAGATGTTGAGACGTTCATCCCAACTCGGACCAGGGGCCAGGCCCAGGAGGAATGATATCTCTCTCATGGGCCTCCATAACTCCACCACCTATCAATAATCTGTGCATCTTATATTACAATTATGCAGGGCTATGCAGAGACAAGGACCAGCACAAATTGAGGCCCTCTCCGCCCGCAGGGAGCATCATCTCATCAAGTCCCGGACCCAAAGCTCCCGAGAGATTCCAGCAAAGAATGGCCTCTCATTCTCGCGGATGAAGAAGGGGGAGCCGCACACCTCGAATCGAAGACCGCCATGGCGTCACTGGAGACAGCCCCCCGATGCATCCCTTGGGGAAAAAAAGGATCGTGGGAAACCCCCCCCTGTCGCGAAGCCGTCGCCTGTCAAAACCCCAAGGATGGGGCATGCAGCCCGGAGGTGCGGAAGCCCCCCTCCCCTGGTTTGAAGATTTGGAGATGGAGATTTGATGACGGGAACAGACCCTCAGCCAACCAGCCAGCGCATACATACGTAGTAGGTAGTTAATTTATTTTTGGGGATAGGAGGCCGAAAAAAAAGAGGACCAGGCTCAGGGAGGGGGCAAGAATTTTCTGCATGATGAGGGGGTCTGTCTGTGTGGTTTTGAGATGAGACTCGGCCTAGTGCCTGATTTATTAAAGTGGTTGCTTCGCCCGCCCCGTGTCTTGTCTGAGAGTTGCATGTTGGATGAAGCAGAAGAATCACCATCAACCCCTCCTCGGGACAGAATCTGCTCTTGTCCTGTTCTGAGCCAAAGGGCATGCTCGCTGTTCGCCGTGTCCCGCGGATAACGGGCTAGTATTTCTTACCCGAGCCTAACACTCCAAGCGAGCGCAGAATACCGGCCGGTTGGTCAAGGACGAAAAAAAAGCTTGGATGAAATACCCGAGATCGCCAGAAAGGAAAAAAAAAAAGAAACAACAACCTTGGAACTCTTTTTGACGACAATTAAAGAAGAGTGGGACCACCTTCATCAAACAGCTTACCTATCCATTCTGACCCAGCAGTTAATCATCAAGCAACGTCGTTGGGACGCCCGGCGAGTCCGCGCTGCAAGGAGACGACTTTTAGCGTTCCAACCCAACGAGTCAAACCATCCTTCTTCTTCTTCTTCTTCTTCAAGTCCAGGAACCGCCCCTTGTTGGCAAAAACCTGCCCACCGTCAATTTCCCCAGATCGACAAAGAAGTTTATGAAAGGTCAGCTCCCAGCCCCGAGCTGAGCCCCAGTTGTGCATTGGGTCTCTCTCCCTCTCTCTCCAGTGCCCTTTTAGCGGTGGAGGATGCTAGCTCTCAGGGCATCCAGCACCTGGCCAACCTCCCCCTGTCATTGGTCCACCACCACCACCACCGACGGCCTTCCCGGCCTCCTTGAGGTTGGGTCCCTGGATTGCCTCTTTTCTTCCTCCTCTCCTGTGCTCGTCAACGACTCCAGCAGTTCCATCGCTTGCTGTCGCTCGACAATCCACCACGACGGGTCCAACTACGGTAACGACGACGAGGTCAACGACGCTGCTGCTGCTGCTGCCGCCGGCATCATTTTTCCCGATTCACCAACTCCTCTTCTTGGCACGACCGAGTCCAATCTAGCGACAAGTCACACTCATCGCATTCCTCCATCCGCGTCATTCTCTGCATCTGCATCCGCGTCCCCACGGCACCCCGTCCTCCGCCAACGCCAGCTCCGTGCGCTGGCAACTAGCGCCCCGTCCCCGAGACACGACCGGCAAGACGAAATCTTTGTCCTCGTCGAGTACGCCTTGGGCCTAGCCCTCGACCTCGCCCTCGCTCACGTTCACGTGAGAAGGACGTCGCCATACCTCCCCAGCGCGGTCGTCCCGGCGGCCGTGCCGACAGCCTGTTTCCCACGGATCCTCCACCTTCCCGAGCGCCTCCCTCCAAGCCCGTCCCGGCCACCGTAGATGCCCCGGGCAACCGTCACGTCTCGAACATTGACTCGTCAAAGTCCGCCCATCCCGGAACCGGCTCAGCCTCGACGAATCTAGCAGCCGCCGTCTCCGCCGCTGCCGCCCTGCATCCTCAGCACGCACCCAGACAACCCCACGACCGCCCTCAAGAATCCTCCTTCCGCCATTCACCTTTCCGGCCCAAGCAGAGCACTCCTTCTATACGCCGCGCCCGTCGACTATCGGCCGCCCGTCTCTGGAATCCCACAAACTCGACTCCTCGACCTCACACTTATCGCAAACGCCGCCCTTCAACTCCCCCTCCTCCAGCCGTTCCCCTTCAACATCCCACTTTCGACGACTCACAAGCACCAACTGATCCTGTAGGAGCTGGCCCCAGCGATTATCCGCTTCTTACGCTTCCCGAGCAACGCCAAACAAGACATTCTGTATCGACTCGCGCCAGTCTTCAGGTTGATCGGACGGGAAGCAGTGATCGACGAGTGAGCCTGCCTACATCAGTCCGCGCCTCATACGACGAGAAAGGATCTCGACGTGTCACCCCAGCAGGAGAATCCGAACCCCGCCCCAGCAGAGAACCAGTGGCAGAGGGTGAAGCTGTGGAAGACGCACCTGTCAAGCTTGACAAGGGCAAGGGGAAAGCTGTGATGATGCCTGAGAACGATGATCCAATGCCAGCCTTTGGCAAGGACTTGGAGCGAGGTCCAGACATATTGGACCCGCGAATCTCCAATGTCTCGGCCGGGGACGGCATAGGATCCGCCCTGTCCTCGACAAACTCTTCCATCATGGGTGAAGAAGTCGAGCCAGATGCCGCCGGAGAATGGGGGCCTCAGCATCCTTGCTATCCTCACCTGAATCCCCACGTCCCCGTCGACTCGCCCGAGTACGTGAACACGCGCATTATTCGGATACGCCGCGACTGGCTCATCGAGGGTGACTTGGCACCTACTTTTTCCAACCTCTACCCTGAAATCCTTGACCCTGCTGGGTTGTCTGAGCAAGAATTCCGCCGGATTATCGAGAAGCTCAATGGCGAGCTGATACCAGCGTTCAACCCATACGCCTTGAGGAATATTGTGGACAGCCTGCTCGGTCTCGTGACCGGTTGGCTCTGGGACGACTTTGGCCTCACTGGCATCAAGTCCCGGTTGAATAATCTCGAAAAGTGGATTGAGCAATGGAACAGGGACATCGAAAAGACGGTTGGATCTGACGATGGAGCCATGCCACCCAAGCTTGTCCCCCTTCGACAGACGGGTTACATGACAGTAAGTTTTGTTGGTTTCATGTGACGACAGCAGGTAGCTGACATTCCTTGATAGCTTGACATTCAGATTCCAGACCCTGAGATTGCTCCGGCTCCCAGCACCACCAACCCTGGCGACTCGAGGACGGCATTGCCCTTGGAACCGGCCCCCGCCATCATGGCTTGATGGACGCTTACTCACAACAACCAAACCTTCCTTCGACCAATTGACCGACAACTCGTCAATTTCGTTTTACCATACCTTGTTTAATCCCTGACGACGAATGAGAAGGCTTCTTTGATGAACAGAGCTTCTCTTAACGAGTTCCACACATAGCCTGTCTATACCCCCCCAGACTTGCAACATCTTATTCCTTAACCTATCTTGATACCATTATACATCGCACGGCGTTCTTTCGGATTCATTTTGTCTTGTGGTCTCTCCTGCTTGAGGAGAGACGGGGCCGAGTTGTTGGACATTTTTAGAGACGGGCTCTGGCTAGAAAAGTTGTGGCGGCATTGGATGCCGCGTTCGGTTGCTTTAAGATGGGACTCGGCGGCCGGATATTGTCCGAGCTTGATGGCTCCTAAGTTGATGATGCGCTTCGGAGACTATGCCGAGCGAAGCTGGGAGGAATATTTGCTAATTTGCGTAATTGTATTATCTATGTAATTCTCACGATGTACTTTTCTTCTACTATAACGCACAATTTCATTATGTTGTCCCTCACCGTTGGCTACCTGCATCCTCGTGAATGAGGCCCTCCTCTCATCACCTCCGATATCCGGATCTTTCTAGCGAGGACATTTAAAACTCCGCTCTTGTCCAATGTCGTGATGGCGGTAATAACGCGGGCAGCCCCATGTCGTCTCCGCCAAGACCGAACAACCCCCATGGGTGGGTGAATGACACAATCCTGCTGATATAAAAAAAAGTTCCCATCCCCGACTTTCTCGCTTCTCATCTTTAGTCTCTGTTTTGTTTTCTCGCCATTGAAGATGGATCCCCCGCCCAAGAGGCCCAAGCAACCATGTCCAGTCCGGACAGCAGCAGCGAGAAGCAACCCAAACTTGGCGTGCTGGGCTGGCTCAAGAAAGTGGCAAACCTGATTCTCGCCCAGTATCTAGTCATTGGATTTGCAATTGCCTGTGTCCTGGGATATTACTTTCCGTGTATGTTGCAAACCCTTCTCTTGTTTACCGAGTCTCGCTGACAGTACTCAATATAGCTGTCGCTCAACATGGAGGCGTCATCCGCTCAGAGTATAGCATCCTCTACGGCGCCGTCGCCTTCATCTTTCTCGTCAGCGGGCTGCAGCTCTCGCCCGACAAGCTGCGCAAGAATGTCACGAACTGGAGGCTGCATATTCTAGTCCAGGGGATTAGTTTTGCGGTTATCCCGGCCATTGTACTTGGTATGTTTCCCTCCCCCTTCCACAAGTAGACATGAAGAAACTCACATTTTACAGCCATCGTTCACATCTCCATCGCAGCGGGAGCCCTCGACTCTCAGACACCCTCTCCCCCGATCCTCATCGGCCTCCTCGCAACATCCTGCCTTCCCACCACCATCGCCTCCAACGTCGTCATGACGCGCTCCTCCGGCGGAGACGAGGCAGCCGCCATCATCTCTGTCGTTGTCGGAAATGTTGCGGGGGCATTCCTATCTCCTCTGCTCATCTACGGCTTCTTCCCGACTGGTCATGACGAGGCATTCGGCCACTGGCGACCTGCCAGCCCTGCCACCCTCGGTCACATGTACGCTGATGTCGCAAAGCAGCTGGGACTTAGTGTCGTGCTGCCGCTCGCGGTAGGCCAGGGTGTGCGGTGGATGTGGGAGGAGCGCACGGTAAAGGTGTTGAACACCCTCAAGCTGGCCAAGGTGTCGACCGTGTGTCTCGTCCTTCTCGTGTGGACGACCTTCTCGGGTGCTTTTGGCACGGGTGCATTGAAGGACCTGTCGACGAGCAACATCCTGTTCAATGTCTTCATGAACGTTGCACTCTATGCCGTGTTCACGGTGATATGCTTCTATGCGGCACGTCCGCCAGAGGGCTTCACGAACCGAGTATCTTCATCATGGTTGGGGAGGGTTCTACCTCGCGCCCTACTCCCGAAGCGCATGTCAAAGGAGCAGACCATTGCGGTTTGCTTTTGCGGAGCGGCCAAGACGACGAGCCTGGGCATTCCTTTGGTGAGCGCCATGTGGGCTCGAGCCGATAATCTCACCCGCGCATACATCCAAATTCCCGTGCTGTTATACACCATTGAGCAGGTGTTTATGGCTCAGATGCTGGTATATGTCTTTCGGTGGTATATGAGACGTGGCAAGGATAAGACTGATGATGAGGAAGAAGCAGAGCAGGATACGGTTGAGCAACAGGTAACCGAACTACAAGTACAGGAAGACGAATCTTCGAGGCGCTCTGTCAACGCAGAAAGGGAACAGAAGGGATACTAGTATACGATCAATACCCAATAGTTTGGCTAGAAATAGAGATGAAAACAAACAGTGATATGAATTGGTCTTTTTGAATCCTCCTATCAGACATATATGGTGTATCAAATGTAGTTGATCATAAATTCCCGTCTCTTTACTCGTCACCTCGAAATACCTAACAAAAATCCATAGACCCAAGTACTTGTCATAACCACTTGTTAAACTCTGTGTCATTATTCCACACTTACTTGCCACCTTTGATTCCCTCACTTGCTCTCTCCGTTCGTACTCTTATCCTTCTTAATAAGACTCTCAAACAGGGGCGCCAAGTGTTGGGCGCTCTTCTTGGGATATCGTTTCTGGTCATTCTCATAATCCACGTAGGTGACACCAAATCGAGTCTCGTATCCCTCGGCCCACTCAAAGTTGTCCAACAAAGACCAAGCAAAGTAACCGTGAACATCTACACCGTCGAGTCGGGAGGCGTCAGCCATGGCCTTCACGTAGTCGTCGTAGTACTGGGCGCGGAAATCGTCCTCGAGGATCTTCTCCCTGGGCATATCATTCTCCCCCTTGATGCTAGTACCATTCTCGGTAACGTACATCCTGGGGAAGCCGTATCGCTTGGAGAGCCAGACAAGCAGGTCGCGGAAACCGGGAGCGCAGGGCCGCAGCCAAGTTGACTGGGTCTCGGGGCCAATGCAGTCACCGCGGTAATTCCAGAAGTGCAATTCGAGGTTGCCAAGGAAGTCTTCGGCCGGAGCCTCGCCATCGCGGTGCTTCACATAGTTGGCGGTATAATGGTTCATACCATAGAAGTCATTGGACCCCTTAACAAGAGCCAGTTCTTCAGGAGTGAAGGTTGGGAGACGGTCACCGAGTTGAGCGCGCATCGAAGCTGGGTAGTCGCCAAGGTAAATGGGGTCAGCAAACCAGGAGATGGCGAATTCGATCTTGCGGGTAGCAGCTTCAACATCCCTAGGGTCCTTGGGATCCCAGGGGAAGGTGGCGTCACCGTTCAGGGTGATACCAATCTCACCACCGTTCTTAGCCTTGAAGTCCTCACGGTACGCCTTGACGGCGCGGCCATGGGCAACGAGTAGGTTGTGGCCGACAATCCAGGGCTCACGGGATGAGTCGCCGACATCAGACTTGGATCGATCAGAGCAACGACCGGGAGCGTTGGAACCAGTGCTATAGCCGAGAATGGACGAGCACCAAGGCTCGTTGTGAGTGATCCAGTTCTTGCAGCGGGGAATGCCCTCGAAGACGACGCGAGCATAACGCTCATAATCAAGAGGGAACTCGGTACGGTTCAGTAGACCACCGTAGCGACGCTCCAGCTCATCGGGGACATCCCAGTGGAAGAGGGTGATAAAAGGAGTGATACCAGCGTCGAGGAGGTCATCAACGAACTTGCGGTAGTGGTCGAGGCCAGCTTGGTTGACTGGGTCGTTTCGGCCACCGAGAGGAATGATTCTTGACCAGGAAAGAGAGAATCGATAGGCCTGGGCACCCACCGACTTGAGGAGTGCAATATCTTCAGCGGTACGGTTGTAAGAGTCGCAGGCTGTGACTCCAGAGGTGCCGTCAGCGATCTTGCCGGGTTTGGCACAGAAAGTATCCCAGATGGAAGGGCCACGGCCATCCTTGTCAATAGAGCCTTCAATCTGGTAGCTGTCGTAACGGTCAGTCGTCAAGTTTTGGGGGGTGTAGCATGATGGAGCAACTCACGAGGCGGTGGCAAAGCCCCACTTGAAGTCGCTGGGAAGAGACATGGTTGGTGAGTTGAGGTTGGCGATAGTGGTTAGATTCGTTCTCGTTTATTGACTCTTGTCAAGTCAGTTAAAGATAGGGCGACGGTCTAAGAACAGACACCTGTCACAACCGATGTTGGCGATGAGGAAGAATGGAAGAGGGGTATAATAAAGGATAGAGAGGAAAGGAGTTTCAATGTAGAGGAAGAAGGGGAGGGTTTCCGTTCCCCGAACAAAGCGAGCCCGAAGATCATCTTATATACCCAAAGCTGAGCATGGGTTGTCCCTCCATCTCGTTTCCATGCTCGCCTCTGCGGCCTTCCACTTACAGCCTTGGCGCTGTCGAAAGTGTCCGTGTCAGACCTAAAGGTGAGACTGAGAAGGAGAGGATATGCCTCAATTTCATGTCTGTTCGGACCGTGGTAGCCGTGGCCGGATCATCTGCCACGAGAGCTGGGGTGGGGGGCCGTTGGGATTGAGAGGTTATGAGAGGATGGTGGGTGGTTGGTGGTTGGTTTTGGATACCTTGGGGCGACGAGGTACCTTCCTAAGATGAGATGGTGGGACGGCAGCTGCGTGACTGTCTTGGGTCGTACCTAGCCGACACGGGCAACCCTGCTCCCCGCAAAGGCAATTGAGGCTTCTAACATCGAAGCTGCCCTCTCCCTGCCTATTTTAACTCTCCCCTCCAGCTATAATTTATACTGGCCATTTCTTTCTCAATTGATTCTTCCCAAAATTAAAGGAAAGTCATAAAATCGAGATACAGTATCAGGATGAATGCCTAATGTCCTGACCTTCCCCTCTTTTCCTCGTACAAGGACCTCCGTGGCCGTCAGACGATTCGTGCTCGTCTAGGTCTCTACGAGCCTTCGGCCCGCCTCTCCGACGCCACGACAGCCCGCCAACGCCAGAACTTCGGTACATTATGTCGGCCCTCTACATACCCCACCGCAGCCTTTCCACACAATCACGATTGACTTTATCATGGGCCTGCCGAAGGAACCTGCATTACGCTCATTCTGGAGGCTGAGGGGCAAGGCAGAGGACCTCGACATCATGCTTACTATCTCCTATAAATGGTCGAGAAAGGGACTTCTGGCAACTGGGTGTTCTGACTATACTGCGGCCGAGTGGGCGATCGTGCTGCTTCGAGCTCTGCTCCTATACTCAGAGCGATGTCATTACCTTAACGAACAAGTATAACCACCGTGTTCTTAGTCGTACTTTGACTTAGGTTTCTATCAGCGTCGGATTAGATTCACTATCTACCCATGGCCAAAAAAAAAAACGAGAACTCGACGATATTCTTAGGCTATAGTAAGTCTAAACCTATGATAAATTAGACTATATAGAGGATGAGGATATGAATACTCTTATGATGATCTTTTTATAAACTTAACCTAATACCATAGTTGGGCTACGCCGTCGGCACCAAACCTCGCGGAACAGAGTAACGCTACGTTTATACTTCGTCCCCAACCCGCGGAAATCGTAATAGAACCCCACGAGGATCAACGTAAGCGACCTGGCCGCCCTCATCACCAAGACCAACACACAGAACCAAACTCGCGTTATCGACTAGTGGCGCGAGCAGTCTGCTCAGCCAGGTAGACATCTTTCCAACCGTGACTAGCTTGCACAATACTGCGCCATAGACCCTTCCACTATTGACAAGTGGTGCTACGTCGCCGCTGCTATGTGACAAGAAGCCCAGGACACCCCGTCGCCCGCCGCCTTTATCGACCTTATCAAGAAAGCTAGAGGTGACCGCCTTATACAAGGAAGTCACTGACACTAGTCACCCCGAGGAATGGGAGGAAGCCTACTCTGCAGACAAAGACAAGCCCGCTCAGGACATGGATCCGGAAGAGTGGCTTCACTGGTTCAAGCGAATCGACACCAACCAGCTTTGGCTGTGGAAGACTATATACGCTCTCCTCGTCCGTGATAGACCGGGTGGATCGAGGATACAACCTTTACGGACCTGGTCAAGATGGTCGGAGGTATCAAGCTTATGCAGGCAATCAATTCAGACACCAACGAGATGCAACAACATATTAGCCAAGTCCACCTGGTGACGGCAAAGAAGGCGCCGACAGATGTCGGAACGCGAAATCAAGGAGTGGAAACTAATGGCCGCCGCCACCCGCGTCGAAGCTCGAACCTCCCCGATCGACGAAATCTTTGACCAGCTTATGGCTATGACCAGCAAGGCGCTTGAGGAGGAGGTCAAGAAAGACCATAGCTTCTGGGAACAGAAGTACCGAGGACTGAAGGGCGACTAGCTAGACTGAACTTTATAAAAAAAAAACTACTTGAGAGTATAATTTATTAAAAAAAAAATTCCTTTTTAATTAATTAATTTATTTATTAACTTAAACTATCTATAGTATAATAACTAGACCCCCTGCCTAAACTATTAATAACGCGGCGTTGCTTATATTCTAGCTCGGTTATCCTAGAGATCTAGCCTCTTGTCTCTTCATGATTTGATAAGGCTTGCTTATCTCTCTCCGAAGTCATCTCCACTTTCTCAGCGGCCCGGCGTGCATTGCCCCGAGCTTCCCGGCCGAGCATGGCTACCAGGCCCGAAACACCGGACCCGCACGGGCGAAACTCGTTCAATCATTCTTTCACATGATAACTTATTATAAATACTGGAACATGATTCACGGAAGAAAGCGAGTGGCATTTTAAAACGAGACGCCATGAGCTCACAGTGGCTCTAATCTCCGAGAGTCGCAATATCTTGGCGATTGCACATCAAAATGATCAAGATTGCGATGAAGATAGTATTCAATACACGGACCCATTGTACAATAGTGAAGAATGGCCGAATTTCACGAAATATACCAGGGAGAAAGGTCATTTATTCCCTTGCCAGTTAACACTCGTACTTGTGGATTGCGGAGTTCAACTGGAAGACTCGGCCTGGTGTCTCTCTGCATCACGTTCTTACATCGGATGTCCACATAAAAAGAAAACAAGCAAGGAAGTCCGCACAAGCATGCTTCTTCTTAGACTACTAGACTGCGCCTATAACACCCCAGAGCTCATATTACCATTCGCCTCCACATTGATCCGTCAGTGGTCAGTCTCCTTACAATTACAACAGCCTGCATTCCACCCCCCGCGCCATCACTTATTTCCCCCCCGAAGCTGCTTCTGCATCGTCCCTATCCTGCATTTTCCTCTTTCCGGGATGTGACAACTCCATCTCAATGTCCTCTTCCTCGCCCGTCGCTCCAGTCTGCCCCGCCGATTCTCCCGCCTCATCGCCATCGCCACTACCAGAGAACTCGACAATCTCCCATTCCACCTTGACCCGGCCGTCCTGTGATCGCTTGACGCCTTGACTGCGGCGCATGCTGCCTAGTCGCGTTCCCTCCACCATGCCGTCAAACCAGGGAACTCCATATGACTGGCGCAGCGCCGTGTTCCTACCCACGACAGCCGTCGGCAGCTCCGGTGAGCCCCTCTCTTCTTCCTCTTCCGGGATCAGTCCCATATCTTCCAGGTCCCGCAGGTCCTCTCTCAGCAAGCTTCCCAGTGTAAGGTTAATGTATTCGGCTTCGCTGCGGGGGTCCTCGGACCAGTACGACAAGGGTGTTCCACAGTAACCGCAAAAGTGGCGTTTCGAGTATTGCTGGCTGGGATGCGTGTATACGCGCCGAATCAAAGTGTGCGTCTCATCGGGGAAGAAGGCATAAGTGGTGCTGTGGTACCATGACAGCGGCACTCGAATATAGGCAGCTAGTGGGGTCGCAAGGGGAATCTCTGTGACCAGCCGTCAGTTTCTACTCTCGGCTCTCACCTCGTGGCAATTGAGCGCCAGCTTGTTGTTAGGCGAGACTCTCTCTCGCAAGCCCTTCCGGGAGGGGCTCAACTTACGATGGACGGGTTCCGTGTTAAACAAGACTTGTGCTTCGTTGATGCCATCTTGAGGCACTGCGATGATGTAACGATTCCGGCCGCATTGGCAGCCGCCCCGCAACGGTCTGAGGGTGTTCATGGCTGCTTCAGAGGTGAAAGCCGACTTGGTCAGGAAAGGGCAGTGTTGATTCGGAGGATTGGATCAATAAGTGTTGAGCTTAGGAAAGAAAAGAGTCGAGAGAAGAAAGAGACGAGAGTTTGGAGCAGACGGGTAGAATTTGTTTGGTGATCAGCAGTTCCCGAGCCAGGCCGTCACTGGCGGGCAACCTGCACTCACTCAAGGAAAGCTCCAGGCTCCAGTGGGTGCGGTGGGCTGTCGGTGACGACATGCTCAGGAACTCTAGAGCGTTGTGGGGTCTTCTAGAACAAACGTGAGCCCCACTGGAGCTATGGCTGCCCCTCTTCCTACCCGTGTAAAGCTCTGATCCGGGATCTGTGCGGACGCATCTACCCTAAGTCTACGACATGGGCAACATGGCAACGAATTTGTTGATCTGGAATAGAACTGGGTGAGCAATTTGTTGTGTCTTTATAGGAGAGACTTCTGGATATAAGTTGGTGATACAGCTTAAACAACTTGGCTCTTTAAATCCCTTGGCTGTGAAGACTACATAGGGTTATTTCCTTGAACAATGCGGCCGCCTATTTAATCAAGCCTCGTCCAACAACCAGCATAGCTCAAGACAAAGATCAAGCGCATGATCAGAGTGACTAGCCACCTCTAGTCTTAGTAAAACTACCTTGGCTGTAGATTAATAAGACAAGATAAGAGGAGTGGGCTGGGCCAAAAATAAATTGCCCTCAACACTGAGTGTCAAGATGCACCATGGCCCATGACATGTTACGATGCGTTACTCCTGAACCTGGTAGGACCGCCATCTCGCCGCTGCACTTTTGAATATGACAGGAAAAGTCGGCACGGTAGTGTAGGACATGCCAGCCACAGCCTGATTTTGCCATCTCATAAGTATACCCACAGCCCCGTCTCGACCATCAGACTTTGGCCAGAAATTCTGTCCTTGAAGCCTTCTGTACTTTTGAACATTGATGTGCTAATACATTTGCAGCGAAAATGTTCTCCTGCGATCTCACAGATGATGCCTGTTTCAGCTCCCAGGCACCACAATTGGAGCCCTATCCTGATATTGCAGGAATAGGAGTAAGTCGATGGTTTGCTGATCATCGTCAAGGCTGGCGTTTCGGGGGAACTATGCCTTTCTAACGAGTACAATAGGTTGTGATCGGTTTTGTTGGTACGGCCTACCTGGTTGTGCTGCTGCTTCTTGGTCACTATTGTCTCGCGCTTGATCTCGGAAGAACGCACGAGCGCGGGCGTCCGGGCCCGACACGCGGAGAGGATAGCCCCGTCGAAAGCTCCTCCGCAGTTCTAGAGCTCCCGACAGGCGATTACTGGCGGCCGAATCCAATGGACGTAGCGCTGCTCAACTGGGTCCGGAAACTCGGCCGACGCTGTTGCTTTGGTGTGTCACTCCCGGCGAAGCTACAAGATACCTTTGAGACTGTAGGTCAAGGATACCGCTGGTGTTGATCTTCCTTTCTAATGGACATGGCTAGTCAATTATCAACCTGTGCGACATCCAAATCCTTGCAGGCTTCGCAATCTTAACGGCGGGATTTATATCACTGAAATGTGGAAACTCTCATCTATCCTCGTTTCACTGGCAAATCATCGTCTACCTGGCCTGGTTCTCGTCTGTCACCCACTTGGCCGGTCTTCGTTGTATCCGAGACTATCTGCACGCACACCCCTGGGAGAGAAACACACGCTTCGTGTTGATGTTTCTCCTGCTCGCCCTTCTCATAGTTGCCCTTTTCCCAACTGGCTTCTTCAACGGATTCACCACCCCAGTCGATGTACTTGACTTTTACAATCCTGAGTACACATTGAGTTACAACGCCGACCTCACGCTCGGACGCCCGGCTATTTGTTTCTTTAATCTGAGCACAGTTGACACAATCTGGGAGGAATTCATGAAAGATCCTTGGATAGGCCGCAACACATCACCCTACCAAACTTACGCTTTTCAGTCAATGCTGGCGTCCATGTTTTTACTCTTAACAGGTTTATTCATGCGGACCTTTAAGATTTTTATGCCTCTGAACAAGATGTTTAGATACAAGGTCAGAAGTCGCATCAGCGGCCTTGCTCAGGCCTTCATTATAAGGTTAGCGGGCCTTAAACTTGACTGGATTACAAGACACGCAGGCCCCAAGGTCAGAGATGTTTTGCATGCTCTGCGCCACGATCTGTTGGTTCGACCCGCATTCGCAGCATTTCTTACAGCCCGTGTCTGCGTGGACCTGGTCGGCTCGTTGTTCGCCGAGGTAACTTCATATGAATCCTTCACCTAGTAATGCGGAATGGCTCATACAGTTAGATCTCCTGGGTGTGTTTTTCAATAATATGGGGAACGATAAGACTGCACAAGTCCCGCTACACCGAGAAACCATGCGAGATTCTCAAAGAACCGCCGCCTGGATGCAGAACTGGACTCTCCACAACGGTACTGGAAGATGAAGAGCTCTGGACGTTTGGTCAGCTGCTACCAGTAATGCTTCTCCTCGGGCCCTTTCTCAATTTCGTGTTTGATGTTATCCGGAACTCGTACAGCCAAGGGGGCTGTATCTCGACACAGTCGAACAACACCCACGGGCCAGCGCCCTCCAGATATAGAGAAGAGAACGCCGGGACGATGCTTATCTCAGAGGATCAAGATCGAGTCGATCCGCCAATCGAGCTGGGGATAATTGATCGATGCCAACCGTCCACATTAGGCCAAGGAGATGAGATACAGGCACATGTACGTGTACCTACCAACAGCCTCGACAAACTACAATCTTGGATTACGCGCGATTTCTATTCTACCGCCCCATGGATGGTCCCTTGCGTTCTTTGTCTGGGTGCTAATATTCTTGGGGTGGCTGTCTGTACCTTCCTTCTGTTGCTGGGTGCTCGACTGGAAATGGGCCTAGTTTCTGTCCTCGATTTCTGGATTACCAAGTACGTGTTTATTCTTAACCTGCTGTTCCCGACTCTGATAGGAAGTTCACTTGCTATTCTAATTGATCTGGCTATGGATGAGAGATCTGAAAGGAAGCTCCCGGCAAAAGCCAAGTTTACTTGTGGTCTTTTATGTGCTATTATAACCCAGGCTGGCCACTGGATTTTATATTTCCTTAAGGTTGCGTTTATAGGTGATAGTTTAAATTATGGACTAGCAGTGGTGGACTTTACCGTGGCCTATTGGGCCGGATCTTATAGTTTGTATATATTGATCTGTATTTGGGTACGGATGACAGCTCCGAGTACAAATTACGGCCACGAGAGACTTGTGAGCGAGGATGCAAGTCTGGGGTAACAGGAAGTCCCAGTACGGGTAATTAATAGCAAAGTGTGAAGAAAAGACAGTTGATAACATTAAGAGAGAGCTACAGCCTATGCCTACCAAAGCAACCTCCCAAGTAGCTGCCACAGCACTTTGCTGCTTATATCTAACTGTGCATGATTTCTTTTGCTTGTTATGAGTAATTTCAATAGGTGTAATAAAGGGATGGGCTTCCTTTACTCAAAGATAGCTCACAGCGGTTTAAAGCCACCGCTTAGTAAAACACGGCGCCTTAAATCTCAGCAGCTCATACATAAATTCAAGCCCCCCCCCTCTTTATTTTACAACCAACAACATCCCATCCTTTGCAATGGGGTCAATGGCACTCACACCATTTGACCGCCTCGATCTCACTAGCTCTACCATCTCGATCCCTCGGATCGGATTTGGTGTCTACAAACTTCGCGGCCCAGCCTGCTCGACCGCCATTGTAGAAGCTCTCTCGGCAGGTTACCGACACATCGATTCAGCTGCACTCTACCGCAACGAGCACCTCGTCCGCGAAGCTGTTGAGCGCTTTGGCCTGGTTCGCGAAGATGTGTTTCTCACGACCAAAGTTGGAAGTCACACGGCGCGCAAGAAGCAGACGAATGACGATAATGAAGTATACTGTGACGTTGCAGAGAGCATTGACCGTATTGCTGGGGAGGATGGGTATGTCGACTTGCTGCTGATCCATGTGCCGGGCCCGTCCCGCGAGCATCGACAGAAGTTGTGGGCTGCTATGGAGAGGCTTCAAAAAGAAGGCCGGGCAAAGAGCATCGGTGTGAGTAACTTTCGAGAGCGGCATCTGGAGGAAATGAGGGAGTATGCCACTGTGTGGCCTCCAAGTGTGAACCAGGTCGAGGTGAGTCATGACCCGCCTTGTTCCCTGGTCCATGAAGCTGAGCTCTGGTCTCACAACTGACTCGTCTCTGGGTATAGCTTCATCCCTGGTGTCAACAGCGAGACCTCGTAACTTACTGTGAGACCCATGGAATTGTCATCGAGGCCTACAGTCCGCTTGCCACAGGCGCCCGGCTAGATGACCCAACACTCCATCGGATAGCAACCAGGCATCAAAAGACGCCCGCGCAGATTCTCATCCGATATGCCCTGCAGAAAGGTTGGGTGCCTTTACCAAAGAGTGCGCACCCAGACCGTATCCGCGAGAATATCGACGTGTTCGGCTTTGAGCTCGACGATGATGATATGGCGGTGCTGGATGGGTTGGATAGAGGCTCAGCAGGAGCTGTGTTCCGCATGAATGTGGACTAAAACAATATAATGATAAGCTAAAAGGCCAAAGAGAAATGAGTTTCTTAACAAAAATGATAAAGGGAAAGGTAATGAGAATAATTAAGCTCAAGTAACTTACTAAAGGCTAAGCTATAAAG